>CAJHQP010000984.1:0-138432 GCA_905132765.1 Moricandia arvensis
AATTACTCTCTCAAATAAGAGGTTCAATTATAGTACTTAGGGATCCGAATCCACAAGGAACTAAGGACACAAAAGATATAATCTTAGTGATTATGCTAGGTTGATTAAGTTTAAAAGTAAATTGCAGTTGTGAGCAATGGTGAGTTGCTCAAGAGAATTGGTTTAGGTTTTAAACAATAAAAGAAAGTAGTTAGATTCAAGGTTGCTATTCAGAAAATCAGGATTATAATGCTACAGACGTCTTAATAAGTTGCTTGCAAGATATTAAAGAACTTCAACTCTTAGATAAGTCTATTAGCAATCGCTATCTAGACTCGTCCATTGATCTGACTGCCGGCAATATCGACCGATGTTTGACAGCGATATCAGACGATATAGGTTGCCGTCGATCGATTACTCTATAGGAGTATTGATCGATATAGCTTCAGATCGAATTGAATATGTGTTCACCAAGATCATAGACCGGCTCTCGCTCGTCCCTAGAGGACCTTAGCTTATGCTAGATGATTTCAGGAGTATGATTAACAAGTCAAATCATTCCAGGATCATACTCTAGTTAGCTACTCTAGAGTAAGCATTAGGGTTCATCAGGATAATGAATATCACAACTCAACAATCCATAGTTTGGGCTAATCCCTCATAACTATTTGAATCCCAAATCTAACAAGTGAATCTACTCAGACATGGCTAAGTGATTCATAGCATCAATGTAATAATAGAAATTCATTAGATTAGAAGATTGAACACTTGGTTTCTTTAAACAACAAATCTCTTTGTATGTTCTTCTAAATCTAGAACTCTATAACCTTTGATGAAAATCAGAACAAGATGAAAATAATACTTTTATAAATGAAAGAACTAAGAGTATTAATAAAAAGCATAAAAATAATAAAAGCATAAAAAGCACACTCTGTCAAAACACATAGGCATAACTATAAATATGAGTTCAATTAGGTTAAAAACTCGTCACGGGCAATCTTGTAATATTGAGAGAACTTGGGCTTCAAGTCGGCTGAGTCAAACTTGTTCTTCACGCTCGATATCGATCGTTAGTACAAGGCGTACATCGATTTGGAAGAAGTTTTAGAAAAACAGTAGGGACTCTATCAAATCTTAACTTAAGATCATCACCTCTACTTTGTTGCAAGCCACATCTCATATCTATTAACTACAGAAGTATATTATACCATATCCTAGCTTAGCAACCAAATTCATCTAGCCAATCAACTTAGCAATCTTGTTTGTCTATCCCCTCTACTGATTTCATTTGTGCATAAAATAAAAGTGTAGGCTTTACCTTGGGAGTATCGATCAAGGAACACTTGGATTCAACCCAAGCAAGTTTCAGGCATTCTCATTATGGTTTTTTTTTCTCCTTATATATCCCTTCTCTAAATCCCAAATTTTTCTTTTTCTTTTATATCAATCCCAATGACCAACAAATGTTCACCTTATTGATCTTTCTACTTTTTGTAGTCTTTCTGACAAAGTGTAGGCGAATAGTGGGGTCATGGGTAATGTACCTCTCCCTCTGCCTCTCAGGAAATCATGTCAATCTTCTTTTTTTTTTTGGAATGCCAAAGGAAGGAGAGAAGGAAACCAAAATTATCAAGACTTTTACCTTCCAGACTTGCAGGAGGATTCCGATCCCTTGTATACCAAGCCCCAAAACAAGCAAGAGATGTCAGGTTAGGTTGGAAATCAGCTTTGGTTCTTCCAAACAATCATGAAAAGTTTTGTCATAGGTGACCGGTGATCCACTTTAGCATCTATAGTACTTTCTGCAATCAACAATTCTAAGAATGGTGCTAAAGAATGGTTAGATAAAAAGTAAAAATTTTGAATTATCTTTGTCCCCTTCTTGACACAATAAAACCAATTTTGAAAACATTTAATGAGATCAAAAGGTAAAGTAGCATCAGTGATCTCCACTCCCCCAGACTTAAATCATACATTGTCCTCAGTGTATAACCAGTCGGAGCTAGGGCATAAATAATTAATGTATAACTGATATAAAAAATTGTGAACGATATACCTGACCGGAATTCGTATCGATCGATGGTGAGTCACCTTCGTCAATCGTCATGGATAGGTCTATGTCGCGTGATGTCGACAGGATCGTATCGGTCGATAGAGGTAGTGATCGTGTAGCATCTCTTCTGAAACTAATAAAACGAAAGTAAAAACTAAAAATAATATAAAACGAAAGTAAAAACTAAAAATAATATAAAACTAAGTAAGAAAATACCTAATAGTGGGTTTCCTCCCACTCAGTGCTTAGTTAAAGTCATTTGGCTTGCTATGGAGGTATGGTGGCTAGTGAGGTGAGTTGCAGAGACTTGTTGGGAAACAAGTATCCTCCTTGTCTTGTGATTCTCCAAACCAAGAAGTTAAGAAGCTTCTTGTGGCTTCCTCTCTTCTGGTCATACTAGCTTTCAACCCTTGCACCTCATCTTGGATTCTTTGTAGCCACTCCTCAAGGCTCGCAATGCTGAACTCATGTTGTCCAATCTTGCTGTAGGTTTGTTCTAGATCAATAGTCAGCTGCATGGTGTCGAGGTGTTGGATGGTTTTCACACGGGAAGAGGTATTATCGCCTGATCTTGGTGTAGTTTTGTCGGTCGATTTGAAAGGATGTCTATCGGTCGATGGGCTGAATGGCACATCGATCGATGTGGATGGTGCAGGTCGGTTTGTGAGCTGTCTCTGAATGTTTTCGATCTCTTTCTGAATTCCTTCTGTTGAGAATTCCAATCCTTAAACGTCACTCTGTACTGGGAACCACATCTTGTCGAGCAATCTGTATGCTTCATCTCCACAGGCTTCAATAGCTTTGTAGATATCTCCTGTTATTTCCTTAAGTTCTTCTCTGGTACAGAAGTCTGGTGATCTAATATCGGTCGATGTGCAGGGTGGGTCATCGATCGATAGCTGTTTCTGAGATTTCAGTTCTTTGCGAAGCGCTTTCACTTCTTCTTGCAGGGCGTCCTTCTCTTTGCAAACTAATTCATTGGCAGTCTGAAGCCAATGTAATTCTCCTTGAAGTGATGCTTTGGTTCTTTCATTGGCAGTCTGAAGCCAATGTAATTCTCCTTGAAGTGATGCTTTGGTTCTTTCATGTTCAAACTGCAGTGATGCCATTTCCCAGTTATGTTCACCAACTCTTCCATTCATCATGTGTGTGACCTCTGCTTGTGTGTAGAGCTTGCAAACTGGAACTCCTTTAGCAAATTGTTCAGCGTGTTCTGGTAAACAGAAACAAGAGCGCTCCATCTTTGAGGCTCTATTCAGCAATTTCCCCATATCTTCTTTGGAAACATGGATGATATCTCCATCTACTCCTCTTGTGAAACCATGCTCATCTCTGTAGATTCCATATTCGTCTTTCTTTTCCCACAAGAATCGACGAATCCAGAATTTGAAAGCTCGTTTCCCAAATTCCCGACGTATATTGTTCGATGTGAGTCTCCACGTATCGCTCGATTCTTGTTGAAATTCTGGATATGTTGAGTTGAGATGAATGGTTTCTCCACCATCTTGCTTGTCTGAGTTATCTTGAATTGTTTGTTGCTGGTGCTGATCTTTCGTATAGATGGGTTGCTGTGCGAAGGGGCTGACTGATCCATTGGTCATCCGAAGAATATTTGCAACATCTTCTTTGGAGATTGGAATGATTCTTCCATCCATTGCTCGTACATGGCCATATGGATCCATGAAAATACCAAACTCATCCGGAATTAGTAAGGTAAAATTGAAGTTATGTGTTTGTACCTCGGATGGTGTAGTGGTATGATCGGTCGATAGTACGGCATGTGCATCGATCGATTGGTTGAGGGACGTGTCGATTGATTGATGTTGTTCCATGTCGGTCGATACGTCTGCTTCTGGTTTGGTCGCATGTGTCAGTGGTGCTGTATCCACTGCGAAACTTTCGTGGTAATTGGTTGCCCAACTTCCAATTGAGTAGTCTCCCTCTTGTGTATCATCATCATGTGGGACGTAGATTGGTACACGGTAGGGGTTGTTGCTCGGTGGTTCGAAATGTCTTTTGAGCGATCTTGGTTGGTGCATATCGGTCGATGGAGAGTAGTCTCTGTCGATCGATTGTCTGAAGATGAAGGACGGTAGAGGAGGTCTTTCTTCATCGTTCCGAAGAAATTTGTACTCTGTGGCTTGTTCCTCTGCATAATCGTCATCATACTCCTCCTGAGTAGTGATGCTAGCATGTTCTGGGATGTAATGATCGTTCTCCCAATCATCTACGTGAAAGACGCCGTCTGGAAACTCCTCTTCGATCTCTTGGAATAGCATGTCGATCGATGACCAGGTATGCTTGTCGATCGATGACCAGGTATGCTTGTCGGTCGACTCCGGTTGACTGGTATTGGTCGATGGAAGAAGGCTGCCGTCGGTCGATACGTCTTGCTCTGTCTCGTACTCGGCCATTGAATCATACTCGTGGGCACATAAGCAAGCTGATACGAGTGCTGAGGTCTTTGTCCTTGGAATCTTATGACTTGGACCGGATTGTAGTGGATGGTAGGGTCAATTAGGGTTAGGCAGAGCTTATTGGATTTCAGGTCACAAACAGCTCCAACTATTGCTAAGAAGGCCCTTCCAAGCAGTAGAGATGTCTTGAAGTTGAGCTTGATGTACAGGACGTGGAATTCTGTAGGAATTAGGGCATCTCCAATCTGTACGTCAAGATTTCGAACTATGCCTCTAGAGTTCTGCTGAGAACAATCCACGAAGATGAAAGATTCATCAGTAGGCTCTATCTTCAGACCTAGATGGTCTGCCATGATCTTGGGTAGGATGTTAACTCCAGATCATGTGTTGCAGGGAGCACGAGGGAACTCAACACCTCTTATTGAACATGGTATTGTGAACTTCCCTGGATCGCTCTTCTTCTCCAATGTGATTTTCTTCTTTAGTTTGTCTCTGACTTGGTGAAACATTCTCTTGATGTCTTCTTCGGTCTCCTTGGTTTCTCTGAAAAACATCCACAATTTGTGTGAAAAGTAGGCTTCTTCAAAGGGTTTCTCTTTAGGTATTCTCATAACTCTCTTTCTGAAGCTTGACAATTCTTTCTCATTAGCTTCCCTTTTATAAGGTTTGGGAATCTTCTCTTTCTTTTTTCTGAGAACTCTTCCATGTTTTTCCTTTCCTACCTCCATGGGCTCAAAGATATCTGTGGGTCTCTTCATGATGGTGGTGGGAAGGTTACTGGGAGTTTTAGACTGCTCCTGGAGTGCATTAAGTCGTGCAACGTCTATCTTTGGAAGTTGCAATTGACGTTGGGGTATTGTATATCAGGCGACAACTGGAGTATGTCGGTCGATATCTCTAGCTTCGTATCTATCGATGGGTGAGTCTATATGTCGATCGATAGATGTAGTGTTGAGTCTGAAAGGGATGGGCGGATGTGGGTGTCGTGCTGCGAAGGCTTCATGTGACATAAGCTTGACGGCACTGCACTCGTGAGGGGTTTCCTCGAAATCCATCGATCGATACGCGTCAAAGTCTATCGATCTCTTCACGAGGAGTGATATCGATCGATTCTGGTTAGACAGTGTCGATCGATACGTGTCGAATCCGATGTTTGTTTCCCTCTCATCGTCAGAATTTTGCAGCTTCTCATGCTTCACCTCTTGCCAAAAGTCATCTTCCAGGATGGCATGCACATGGTGGTTAGTAGCAAGCTCTCCCATCCCTTTTGCTAAAGCTTCTTGCTTCTTTAGTGCTTCTCCTGTCTGAACCACTTGAGTCTCTAATTTCTTCACATAGGTGCTTAAGGCATCAAGCTTTGTGTTGAGGTTGGTGTAGACAGAATCGATCTTTCCATTGAAGTCTATCTGAAGTTTTTTGCTGACTCTCAAGAACCTTGTCTAGCATTTCTTCTAGTTTACTGTCTTGGGTGGGTGGGGTGGATTTGAGTAGAATGAGTTCCATAACTCCTGTTGTTGTTGAGGTTGCTGCTGCTGTAGTTGGTAGGCTTCTGTGAACTCTGGTTGAAGTTGCTTTTCTGTCCTGCGAAGTTTCTGTATCCTCCTTGGTTACCAGACCTCTGAAATCCAGCTCCATTGATCCAGTTCACATCTTATTCTGTGTATTCCTCTTCAGCTACAGTTTCTGCATCCTCCACTGAGCAAATCTGTTTGTTTAGTAACTTCTGAACATTATCCAGCTGTGATTGCACTTCATTAATCTGTTCCTTCCCAAGGAATGATGTAGCTTTTGTCTTCAAGGTGTTCTTTGTGCTGTTGTTTGAAGCTAGGTTATCAATTAACTTCACAGCTTCTTGTGGATTCCTGGTGGTGAAGTTGCCTTCACTAGCTGTGTCTAGAGCCATCTGATACTTCAAAGTGATGCCTCAGTAGAAAGTGCAGAGCAGTTGCACTTTGTTGAATCTGTGGTGTGGACAATCTCGCTGGTAGGATTTGAATCTGTTCCAAGTATCTTTAAATGATTCTCCAGGATCCTGAGTGAATGTAACAATTTTCCTCCTCCATTCTTCAGCGCGTGAGTCATCAAAGAAGTTACGCAGGAATGCTTTTTTTATGTCGCTCCAGGTTGTGAGAGAACCTGGTGGTAGTTGTCTCAGCCACTGCAAAGCTTCTACAGATAGAGAGTATTTGAAAAGCTTGCAGAGAAGATAGTCTTGAGGGACTCCATTGGCTTTTATGACAGTTATGAGATCCTCGAACCTCTTCAGATGGTCCATAGGATGCTCATGGGACAACCCACAGAAGGGTATTTGTCCTACAAGTGTGTAGTACTGCGGCTTGAGCTCGAAATCTCCTCTCTAAATAGCAGGAGGGCGGATGGCTGATCGGTTGGTATATAACTGATCCGTACGCTTGTAGTCAGCCAAAGTTCTAGCTCTGTTAGCCTCCTCTACAGGTTGAATGAGGTCTGTAGGTGCAGCTTCTTGCTCAGGAATGATTTCCTTCTGAGCATTCAGCTTCTGACCTGATGCATTACGCATGTGACCATCTTGATCACGCAGGTCTCCATTCTCATCAGTAGTGAGAATAATAGTCACTACCATGTCTCGTCAATAAGTATCGATCGATTTAAAATGAGGTATACCAATCGATGTCGGATGAAAGATTTCGGTCGACGAACGGTTGTTGATGTCGATCGATGGAAAGGTGCAAGTATCGGTCGACGAAGAAGGTGTCTCGGTTGACTGTGGTAAGCGAGTTTCGGTCGACGAACAATTGTTGATGTCGATCGATGCGAAACGTAAGTCTCTGTGGATGCTACGTTCCAAACTGTGGGGGTCTTCTGAGTACACAAGTTGGTTGTTCTTGTTGCTTCTAGTACTGCTGGGCATGTACCTGAAAAATACAAGAAAAAGTTTTTGTGTCAGAAGATGATTAAGCAGTAACAATTAACATAGACCTAATCAAATTAAATCTAATGGCGATCAAAGTTCCCCGGCAACGGCGCCAAATTTGATATCACTCAAATTACTCTAAGGAGTGAATTACTCTCTCAAATAAGAGGTTCAGTTGTAGTACTAAGGAATTGAATCCACAAGGAACTAAGGAACACAAAAGATATAATCCTTAGTGATTATGCTAGGTTGATTAAGTTTAAAAGTAAATTGCAGTTGTGAGCAATGGTGAGTTGCTCAAGAGAATTGGTTTAGGTTTTAAACAATAAAAGAAAGTAGTTAGATTCAAGGTTGCTATTCAGAAAATCAGGATTATAATGCTACAGACGTCTTAATAAGTTGCTTGCAAGATATTAAAGAACTTCAACTCTTAGATAAGTCTATTAGCAATCGCTATCTAGACTCGTCCATTGATCTGACTGCCGGCAATATCGACCGATGTTTTGACAGCGATATCAAACGATATAGGTTGCCGTCGATCGATTACTCTATAGGAGTATCGATCGATATAGCTTCAGATTGAATTGAATATGTGTTCACCAAGATCATAGACCGGCTCTCGCTCGTCCCTAGAGAACCTCAGCTTATGCTACATGATTTCAGGATGATGATTAACAAGTCAAATCATTCCAGGATCATACTCTAGTTAGCTACTCTAGAGTAAGCATTAGGGTTCATCAGGATAATGAATATCACAACTCAACAATCCATAGTTGGGGCTATTCCCTCATAACTATTCGAACCCCAAATCTAACAAGTGAATCTACTCAGACATGGCTAAGTGATTCATAGCATCAAGGTAATAATAGAAATACATAAGATTAGAAGATTGAACACTTGGTTCCTTTGAACAACAAATCTCTTGTATGTTCTTCTAAATCTAGAGCTCTATAACCTTTGATGAAAATCAGAATGAAGATGAAAATCAGAATAAGATGAAAACAATACTTTTATAAATGAAAGAACTAAGAGTATTAAAAAACATAAAAAGAATAAAAAGCATAAAAAGCACACTCTGCCAAAACACATAGGCATAACTATAAATATGAGTTCAATTAAGTTAAAAACTCGGTCAGGGGCAATCTTGTAATATTGAGAGAACTTGGGCTTCAAGTCGGCTGAGTCAAACTTGTTCTTCACGCTCGATTACGATCGATGGTACAAGGCGTACATCGATCGATTGGAGTATCTTGATTCGTCATCTTCTACGGAAGCGTCGTCAATCGATAACACAGGATGTGTATCGATCGATATGTATCTCTGGACATCGACCTTGTTGTCTGATCTTCATAGTCATCTCGGGAAAAACCTCCTTTAAGCTCCATAAGGGCACCTAAATCATCACTTTACTCCAAAATGCTCATGAACCTGAAAACATACCTAATAGACTCCAAAACATATATATATATATATATATATATATATTGTAAAATCATCTCGATACCATGGTTAAAAGTGGGTCCAAACCATGGTAGATCAGTAACACCACGATAAACATAAACACTGTTCCGTTCTTCACCGACTCCAATCAAGATCCTCGTAAAACGGTCCTGCAATAAGCAAAGTGTATCAGAAAACACAGCGAAACAACCAGTTTTCTTTAGTAGCTTAGCAACGGACAACAAGGTGCAGTTTAAGTTTGGCACGAATAACACATGTTCAAAGACCAAGACTTTTGATAACCGCAGAGAACCACTCTTAAGTGCATATACAACACTTACATCTGCGAAAGAGATGGGACAAGGAGGGATATTTCTTATTGACTCAAGAACATGCACATCACCGGTCATGTGGTGTGATGCCCCTGAATTTATTATCACTTCTCATGTCTGAACCTTACCATTCAAACGATCTGGTACTGGAGATGGTTTCTGTTGCTCCAATAGCTGCGTGAGGGATGCCCATTGTTCTGGAGTAAATGCTGGAAACGTTCCAGGTGTTGTTGTTTGAGTGGTGTTTAAACGAGGTTGTTGCTGAGAATAGCCTACTCTACCACGGCCGTGTGATGATGAGCTTCCTTTCCCTCTGCTAGACCCTCTGCCTCCACGATCATTCTGACTTGGATTCTTCTCTAACCACCAATCTAGAAATCCAATGATCTACCAACAATCTCTTTTCTCGTGTCTGTTACGTCCACAATGAGAATATACAATCGTGGAGCGAGGAGTAGTGATAGCAGCTGCGTTGAACCCGGTTGTTTGCACTTACTCTGCTTTTACACTGAAACCAACAGCTTCTTGCTTCGCCTCTGTTTTATGTCGATAATCTCCTTTCTTCTCTAATAACTCTTTGATAGACACTGTTAAAATCAGGAAGTGGTTCCAACGAAATAATGTTTTGACCACATTCCCGAAACGAACTTCGTCGAGCCCCATAAGAAACTGATGAACTCGTTCTTCTTCATGCTCCTTCTTGATGTTTGTCACTGCAGAGCAGGTACACTTCGGGAGTGGCTTGTACATAAGCAGTTCCTCCCAACGGGATCGACAACTTGCCCAAGTAATCAATCACACTCATGCCTTCTTGTTTACATGCTTCTGACTCGGCTCGTAGTTGATGAGTTCTAACGGTGTTTCCAATCGAGAAACGTTGAGCAATGTCTCCCCACAACTTGTGAGCATCAGATGTAAAAGACACAGTCGAGGAGAATTTTAGGTGAAATAGAAGTTCTGATCCACCCCACAACCATGGAGTTAACTGTGTTCCAAGCGTCTAGGTCACCGGATTCCTATGTCGGTTTCGTTAGAGTACCATCTATGCATCCCGACTTTCTCTTTGCATGCAAGGCAGATGTAAAAGACACATTCGAGAGAATTTTAGGTGAAATAGAGGTTCTGATCCACCCCACGACCATGGAGCTAACTGTGTTCGAAGCGTCTAGGTCACCGGATTCATGTGTCGGTTTCGTTAGAGTACCATCTATGAATCCCGACTTTCTCTTTGCATGCAAGGCATTCTCCAACTCAGAGGCTCATTTTGCATAGTTCTCACCGGTGAGCTGCACCGAGGATATTGCTACACCTGGATTGTCAGATGTTGCAAGATGATATGGAGACGACTTGATAGGTAACTCGCTACCGGTTGCCATCGATTACTTGAGGGCAAAGAAATTTTTTTTTTAAATTATGGTAGCTCTTATACCATGTAAACTTAGAGAGAGCTTTGAGTAATATTCTGTGTTATCATTCATAATGAAACAGGTCTCCTTCTATACATTTTACATAGGCCGGCTCGAGATATACTCATATATACATATCATTGTCTCCAACATATTAGGAGAGTTATCTATAACCTTGAGTTATCTCTAGTCTCTAATCCTTATCTCAACAATATTTCCGTTTATCGGCTCAACTGGATTCCGTTGTTAATTCTTAACATTTCTAGTAATGCTTAGGTGATGGAGAAACTCGTAGACGTTGTCCATTTCTTGCATTTGAAGATTCACGAATTCTTTGGGGGTGTGGGTGAGGCTGGATTACTGGATAAAGCATTTTCTTTTTGTTTCCAAAATGGAAGCAAGTGCTTACCAATCATTATCAATCTACCTGATATGCAGATCTTGATAAGCCTGCAATGGCCGGCCAATCAATCATAGCTCTGCTGGCCTTGCCTCACTCTACGCAAACGTCATTACTCAAATTGTTACTCTTGTAAGTTACTATTCTACCTATCCCTTATTTCATTTTCGTGTTTGGCCTTTTGACTGGGATTGTGAACCGTCTGTTTGTCGTGTCCCACGGTTACTTAAAAAACTAATAAAATAATTAAAACTAGAGTTTCATCTGCGAATTCGTGCGGGTATATTTTTCAACAGATTTTGAAAAGATATTATTAGATTTTTTAGAGTATTTGCACTCTACACACAAAGAAAATCTCATAACTAGGTGAATACACATTTGGTGTTTGCTTAGGTTTTATCAACATTTCTATGACCAATATACCCCTATTTGACATCTCATCATAACTCAAAGTTTGCATATGGCTTTTTATTTTTGATACACCAAGTTAGCACGATTTTTTTTTATGTCTGACAAGTTGGAATATTATATTATTTTTGAATTGTTTCCTTTGATCTTAAAATTCTCGACTTTTGTAATGTCTTTCCAGCTCCTCTTTTATCAACTATAAGCTCCTGATAAGCATTTTGAACAGAGTAAGCTTCTGATCGAATCAGTGAGAGACATGAATGCTTGTTGTTTGAATTTTTTAAGTCTAGTATTTCAGTTTTCTCTGTTGTTGTGTTGTAAGAGCACAATCTTGTATAACAATGTAACCATCTCATGTTATTATGTTGTTCTGTTGTGTGTAATTACTAGTTCAGAATTATGCATGAATTTGGTTGTTTTAGTATTTGATAGCATTAACTCAACAATGTATATCCATTTATCTCACCATTTTAAATTATCTACTTACAGATAACGGTAACTCGTTAACAACTTATTCTCAGGGTATAACTCTGACAGCTACTTCTCTAAATAACTTCTTAACATGTTACCAAAAAATAAACCTCCATCTTGATTATTACATGTACGACCCCATAAATACTATAATATCCTAATTACAACTTAGCAGACTTCTGCTAACAAACATATTAATACCCTTATGTGGACATTATATTTTTAAGAGTTTGTCTTTGTTATCAATATCGCACATGTTTCCGTTCGATCTCCTTCAGTCGTTTTCAATTGGTTTCCTAAAGCCACTCATTAAGAAGATAATCTCAATGTCTAAGTCAACTAGTTCAGTTTGTAGTGTTGTAAGATCACAATATCGGATAACAATGTAACCATTTGATGTTTTTACAAAGTTGTGTTGTTGTGTGTGATTACTAGTTTGGAATTATGTCTTAGTTTGGTAGTTTTAGTATTTGATAGCATTAACTCCATTTACCCTGCCAATTTAAATTTAATCTGCGCACAACTAATGTTAACTTGTTAACAACTTATAACCACTCGTTAAGAAGATAATCTCACCGTCCAAATCAGACAGCCACCTCGCTAAAGAAATTTTTAGCATGTTACCAGTTTAATATTGCTGTAATTATAGCTACACATTTAGTGATTTAGCAGCCAAATTAATTATTAACCGTTCGAAAGATGTTATATACAGCTAACTATAAAACATAAAAAAAAAATTATCCGTAAAACCAACATGTTGTCCCATTGAGCTGACTTTCTTCCAATATCTCTTCATCATCGTCGTTAAGTTTCATTATTTCTCGCACTGGTGGATTTGCACGATTTTTTTGTAATAAGAAAATTTCTTCCATTATCTTCACCAAAGTAACAAACCCTCATGAACAAACAAACAAACAAAACATGTTAGTAATACTGTTATCAAAATCATTTACTGCTTTAAACTTATATAGATGTAATCTCATGTTCATAATAAATGTCAGGTGCCAAAATAATTTTTGTATATGACAAATCAAAGATTTTAAAGAACACTCGTAAGGCACCGAAACGAACTTAATGCAGGATAAAAAAATATTTTTAGGATCGGAATCGCCATTTAATAATGTCGGAAATAAATGTCTGTAGTTGTGTGGGTGTTTATGGTGAGAGTTCGTCGGTTGGCTTCATTTTATAAACAAACCCCGACATGAACTTTCAGTCTCTCTTCCCCCATATAATCTTTTTGCATGCAACAAGATTTTTTCTGTGATTTTACTTCTATACAGCTTTTATGTCAGAATTACTAAACCTCTCATTTGCCACTTCTTCCATAGCCTCCTTCACGTACATTGGGAGGATAAATGCTAGATTAAACATTACTAATTCTCCCTAATTTTTTTAAACTCTTTTTTAACTTTTCAACCTACGTGTAGGTCTACTCTAAATTGTGTTCTAAGAGTCTAAATGACTGTTTTGGTCATTTCAACTCTCCTTGTCAATGTTAAGCCCCACACAATTTATGTTTTGGGTAGTTATTACTTAGTAACTTCTTTATAGATATTAACCCAATTCACTCATTTTTTAACAGATTTTGTTATATTTAAATTGATTTATTATTAACATTCTTATTAATTATTAAGATATTGAAAATAATGTATATTTGATTGGTTAGTTAATGTAACAATCTAATGTCATATAAATAATTAATAACATGGTCTAAAATAGTAGATAAATTTGGTACTTTTTTTAATATAGTATACTAGATTTTGACCCGCGCTTTCAAAGCGCGGGTTTATGTTTGATGCAAAATTTATATATCGCATTTCCTATACATTATAAGATGTGGGATAAACTTGTTTAGTTTATTAATTTCAGCAAACATAGTATTTTAAAAAATGCAAGATAATCTTTCGGTGAAAATTTTATATGATCGCATTTTTCTTTAATATAAAGTAGATATGTGCATAAAATCCATAACTCGACGTCTAAACTCAATATAAACAAAAAAGTTTTTGGATCCGTAACCGGTCAAAAATCTAAAATAGAAGAATGAGTTTTGTAGGATGGTAAAAAATATATCCAAATCAAATTGTTATTAGCCAAACCCGAATGAATAACCCAAAAAGCGAAAAATCTGGAAAAAATCTGAATCAATCTGAATGTAGAAATTAATTATAAATATAAATATTTGAAACATAACTATCTAGTTTAAATATTCAGTTCTATACTTATTTTAAAATGATATTTAAAATCAATTATCCAAATTTTAAATAAGTACTTTAATATTAATTCTATAAAAATAAGTATCTTTTTTTGTTTTGGTTTTAGATTTTAGATTTTCAAACCAGTATAACCCAAATCTGAACGATATATGGTTACTTTATCAGTTTTAGGATGTGTACAAATTAGAATCAAACCTGACATGTTATATTTGAATCTGATACATACTTACAAATTATGACACCTATGATGTGATATAAATTAGCTTTGATTCAAAATATTCGACCCGTATCCCAATAGGTACTTGAACTCCTAAACATGACTTAAATTATGTTTTATATTTTTGCTAAATTAATTTTATATTTGATAAATAATTTTCTGTTTATTGGAATAACCCGTAAAATTATAATCATAAAAATACCAGTAATAACATGTTTCATCATATAATTAAATATTAATAGTAGCTATTATTAATTTTTATTTAATAATATATATATAAACAATTTTAAGACTTTATCTATGATAATTATATTATTGTGTATTGGCGGAGGTTTGAAGAATTTGTTTATTATTATTTCGTCTATCAGTTACATATAATTAAATATTAATTTTTTATATCCTAACGTTTTAATTTAGATATGTATATTAAAATATAAATTTATTTCTTTTTTTTAAATATCTTATGGTAGTATTTTGTTATTCTATAAATGTAATTCATATAGGTTTTAATTATTATTTAGTGTAATTGGTAACTACAAATATGAAATATTTATATATAAATATTATAGAAGGTTATTTCTCATTCTATAAATCATATGAGTTAATATTCATTTGTAATTTAATTTAATATTATTTACGTTTTTATTATTAAAATAATATTAAGACAATAAATACTTATTTTTAAAATAAATATATAATAATGATATTGTTAAAAATGTAATCTGAAAAAGTACTTAAGAGTATCTTTTTGATATCTTATTTTGAAATATTTAATATTATATTAATATTATGTATTTATTTAATAATAACTAAGTTTGCTGTACGTAACAAAACATAAAATTAAATAAATGTAATGTTTTCAAGGTAGACTACTTGTAAGTAGATAAAAAGTGCTTTGTTTTTAATAGTATTGATGAATGAAAATAAAGAAATAATAAATATAATAAATCTGTTGACAATAATGTTGGATATATTTTGAACTTCAGTTTTAATAATAGACTAGATCTTGACCCGCACGGTTAAGTAGATAAAAAGTGCTTCTGTTTTAATAGTATTGATGAATGAAAATAAAGAAATAATAAATATAATAAATCTGTTGAGAATAATGTTGGATATATTTTGAACTTCGGTTTTAATAATAGACTAGATCTTGACCCGCACAACCGTGCGGGTGATTACTTTCACTTTATACAAATATTAGATTTACTTGATTAATGGTTTATAATTTTAATATTATCGATTGCTAATAGTTTAATATAATATTTTCAAACACAACAATTTCATAGTTTGCATGTAGTAATTTAATTTATTGTTTCAAATTATTAGTGATACATTTCTTATTAAAACATAAACACTGACTAAAACCTTACATTATGTGATATTTACAAAAGTTTTTTTTCAATTTAATATTAACCTAAATAATAATTTATTTAATATTGTACTTGTATTTTAGGTTTTGGTCATATATATATGTTAACCGAATTATATCTTATATATTAAAACAGAAGTCATGACTTGACTTCATGTGTGATTTTTTAAAAATGGGCTATTACTAGAAAGTAATGTTATATTCTCTCTAATAATCTTATCATTATTATATCTTATGAAAAATTATATCTACAATAACAAAAATACGCTTAACAATTTGGTTTTGGTAAATTACCCCAGACCTTACAATTTAGTCACGCAAAATATGTCAATAGATATAAGCTTAGGAATCTTCTATTATTTATAAGGAAATATGTTAATAATAGTTAAATGCATCCACAATATATTTAAAAAAATCACAGATTCGTAACGTGGAATATTTATATACCCTAAAAAAATTTACACGCTATATATACTAGATAAACTTATTTCGGTGTAAATTTTTAAAATTATATTGTTTAAAAAAAATTGTTAAAAAATTTTTTTAATAAAATTCTTTATATATTAATTTAGCAAAAAAAAATCGAAGTTTATATTATCTTGCAAATTAAAGTATACTAATATTTAATCAAGCTATATTTATATTACTTTATCTAAAAATGAAATACTAATCTAAAAAACAATAAAATATAGAAGAAGAAACAAACACATGTTTGAAAAACCTGTATAACATAGAAAATTTGAAATAATCTATTTGATTAAAACACGTATTATATAATATTATTATGTTTGAAAAACATTTACTATACATATCGTAAATATGTGATTACTATAATATATACCAATTTACAAGTAAATATAACTAACTATAAACGAAAACAAACACCCGCGCGGTTGCCCGGGTCAAAATCTAGTGTATAAATTAAATCTTTGACTAAATAAACTATATTAAGTGTAATGTATAAAACATCTACTTCATTTAAATTATTAAGACAAAAATTATAATGCACTGTGTTTTGTTTTTGTATTTTAAACTTAAATTTCTTTTTATCATCTATGTTTTTTGAGGTTTCTTATATTTTCTATTACTAATTTAGATTTTGAATATCCCAAAATTTTTGGATTACTTACAGTGAGTTATTCAAATATTAAAACTTTCATTTGTAATTACTTCATCTATTATACATCAAATTATATAATTGACACTTAAACATACAACTACATTTTATTATAAACACACTGTAAATAATAATATTCACATGAACGATATTTTTCAATTATTTTCTGTCATTTTTGTTAATAACATTAATTAGTACAATACCTATTGCAATTGCAAACGATAAAATAAAAAAATTACATTAATGAATATTTTCTATATAAAATGAGCTTAATTATTTTGTTGTAAAAAAATTAATCATTATACTTCTGTTATTGAAATATAAAACTAAACCTCCTACTATATTTAATAACATAAATTAAATGTAATTTCCAAATTGCATTTGTAAACCAATCATTCATGTTGATAGCATAATTTAAAAAGTGTGGTACAAAATTCTGAATTAACAAATCAAAAATTTAATTGAAAAAACATTAGTTAAATTAATATCACAAATTCAATACAAAATAATATATGAGTTTAATATAATTATATAGGATAATTAAAAGGTTTATTTTAGTAAAAATAAAATATGCATTTATATTTTCAAATAATTATGAAATTTATTAATATTTAAAAAGTTTGGTTTAAGTGAGAAACGAAATATACATTTATATTTTTTTTAAAATACGAAAATAATAACATATTTTAAAATGTTTGTCTTAATGAAAAATGAAATATATATTTATATTATAAATAAAAAATATGTAAAGATTTTGTTTAGTTGTAGTTAGAGCAAATATAGGAATATCTATTTAATTTTTCTTACAATAATTAAAATATTTTCAAATATGTATACAAAAATTCATTGAATAAGTTTTTACAGAATTTTCCAAATAGAAATATCATACATGAAATAAGTAATGACTCTCTTTTAATATAATAGACCTAGCTTTTGATTTGCGCTACAAAACGCGGGTATATTATTGGTTTTGTATTTTTGGTATATTTTCTATAAATAGAAAATATTCACAATTTAAATAGATATGGGTAGTGTTTTAAATCCAATCCGGACTAGCGGTTGAACCGGTGGCCTAAATAAATTCCGTTGGATTTTGTAAAAAACCAATATCTAAAAATCCAATAAAACCCGTAAAAATCTACTAAAACTCGAAATCTGTTACGACTGAAACACTGGTTGAACCAATAAATAATTTTTTTTAGTTTTAATAATGTTTTGATTTAAATTTCTTATTTTATCATATATAATTGGAAATTGGTATTTTTTAATCAATAAAATATAAGACCAATTACATTATTTTATTTTTGTTTTAGATCAAAATATAATGTGTCGATGTAGTTATATTAAAAAGGTCTGCATTGTTGAAATTTTAAGTTGGAACTACACTATATTAACTAGACATGTTCCTAATTTAATAGTATTGATGTCTATATAAGATATTTAAATTTGAATAAATTAATGTTTTGTTGAATAAATCCTAATTTTTTGGGATGGGATGTAAATTATGTTGTTGTAATGTGATAATGATTATTTAGAAATTGGTGTTCAATTTTATTGTTTTATTTTGCTAAAGATGTTCAATTGTATTGTTGCTAAAAATATATGTTAAATATGATTACAAACTTTAAATTAAAATGCTTTTATATCGCTGTAAACCTATTTAAATCATACATGGACGAATTAGAATAGAATCATATATGATAAAATCAGCTTTAAATTATTTAATATAAATTATATATATCATTATAATTAGGCTCGTGTAAAAACTATCAAAAATCCAAAAACAGTTTTAATATGATTAATGTTAATTTCAAAAGTTATATGTGGTTGTCAAATAGGACACTATCCAAAGAAATAGGGAGTTGCGTTTTTAACATCAGATAAGTAGTTATGTTTTTAACTTTTAAAACCATAATATTAGATGCTACATAAATTAAGAAGTTTTTTTTCCTTTTGGAAGAGTAAAACATGTAAATAATTAGTTGGACACAACGAATATCAACAACGCATGATACAGATTTAATAGTATTGACTAGATTTTGATTCGCGCTTCAAAGCGCGGGTTTATGTTTGATGCAACTTTATATAATCGCAGTTCCTATATATGTAGAATGTGAGATAGACTTGTTTAGTTTGTTAATTTCATCAAACATAGTATTTTTAAAAGTCAGGGTAATCTTTCAGTGAAATTTTATACGACCACATTTTTATTTATATAAAGTAGACATGTGCATAAAATCCATAAACTCGACGTCTAAACTCAATCTAAACAAAAAAATTTGGATCCCGTAACGGTCAAAAATCTAAAATATATCAGAATGAGTTTTGTCTATTGGTACAAATATATCCGAATCAAAGTGTTATTTAGCCAGACCCGGAAGAATAACCAAAAAAACGAAAAACCTAGAAAAATTTTGAATCGATCTGAATGTCCAAATTAATCATAAACATAAATATTTGAAACATAAATATCTAGTTTAAATATCCAGTTTTATATTTATTTTAAAATGATATTTAAATTAATTATCTAAATTATAAATAAGTAATTTAATATCCAATTCTATAAAAATAAATAGCTTTCTTTTGTTTTGGTTTTAGATTTTAGATTTCCAAACCAATATATACCGAATCCGAATGATCTATGGAAACTTTATCGGTTTTAGGATGTGTACAAATTAGAACCAAACCCGACGTGTTATATTTGAATTTGATCCATACTTACAAACATGCCTACTTACAAATTATGACACCCATGATGTGATATAAATTAGCTTTGAATCAAAATACTCGACCCATATTTCAATAGGTACTTAAACTCCCAAGCATAACTTAAATTATGTTTTCTATTTGTTAAAACTAATTTTATTTTTGTTAAATATTTTTTCTGTTTATCGGAACAACCCGTAAAACTATAATCATAAAAATATAAATAATAACATATTTCATCATATAATTGAATATTAATAGTAGCTATTATTAATATTTATTTTATATAAAATATATATATATATATATATAAATGATTTTAATAATTTATCTATGATAATTATATTTTTATGTATTGGCGGAGGTTTGAAGAATATGTTTATTATTATTTTGTGTATCAGTTACATATAATTAATATTTTATTTTTTATATCCTAACGTTTCAATTTAGATATGTATAGTAAAATATAAAATTATTTCTTTTTTAGTATATTATGGTAGTATTTTGTTATTCTGTAAATGTAATTCATTTAGTTTATAATTTATAAAGTAGATTAATTTATATTATAATTATAATTTGTGTAAATTTTTAGTTACAAATATGAAATATTTATATGTAAATTTTATAGAAGGTTATTTCTTATTCTATCAATCAAAATGAGTTAATATTCATTTGTAATTTTATTTAATATTATTTTACGTTTTTATTATTGAAGTTATATTAGAACAATAATATTTGTTTTTAAAATAAAAATATATTCAAGATATTCTTAAAATGTAATCTGAAAAATAGTTAAGAGTATCTTATTTTGAATATATTTAAATATTATATTAATATTATGTGTTTATTTAATAATAACTAAGTTTGTTATATGTAACATAACATAAAGTTAAATGTAATGTTTTGAGGTAGACTAAAAAGTGCTTTTGTTTTAATAGTATTGATTTTTTTAACGTCTCTTTTAATATAATAGATTAGTTCAATAAGATATTGCTTTATATATAACTACATACGTTATACTATATACTTGTACATATAGTATAGAGATGACAGCTTAAAAGCCTCGTACATATATAAATCCAATCTAATCCCACCCACACACTACATACCCCTTTACGAAACCATCGAAGAATATAAATTTTGAGTATTTGCACTCCATACACACACAAAACACCTTATTTAGCTCCATACCCTATTTCTCTCTTCTCTTTCCTTCCCCACATCACTACTTTTCCCCCTAAAATATGGCAAATCCCTAAATACCTACTTCTTTTGGTATTTTGAGCTAAATCACTCATAAATTTTCTTCTCATAGTCCTCTAATCTTTTCTGCCCTCTCAGTTCCCCATCTCTAACTAAAGTTTTAATTGGTATATATTCTTTTTGGATCGAAAATTGGTGTTTATTCTTTTGAAACACAATTTGCGAGCCGTCCGTTTCTCGTGTCCCATGGTTACTCAAACGATTAATAAAATAATTAAGATAAATGAAAATAAGGAAATAATAAATATAATAAATCTGTTGACATTAATGTTGAATCTATTTTGAACTTCAGTTCTAATAATTGACTAGATTTTTATCTGCGTTTTGAAAGTTCGAGATAAATTTTTCGGTGAAAACATTATATAATGATTTTTTCTTTACTTAAAATATGTTTGAGTATAAATTTCATAAACCAAAGTCCAAACCAAATCCAATCTATAAAACGATATCCATACCCGGTCTGAAATATGAAAAATACCAGAAGAGAACTTGTAGGATGGTAGTGGTACAAAACCTATCAAAACCCGAAGTATTATTAGCCAATCAAACCGATAACCTAGAAAAGCCTGTAAATTTTTGAAAACTGATCTAAGTGTTCAAATTATTGACAAATATAAATCTATACTATTATTTGCGAAGTGATTTTTCGCAACAGAGCTCTCGCGTTAAAAGTTAGAGTGGTTAATATCGATTATACCCTTAATGAATTTTATATAATTTATTATATAATTAAAAACGAATTTACAATAATAATATTAGATTTGTATGTTATATTAATTTTTCATTATAAATTAATATGATAATTTTCAAAATAAATACATATTACATAAATAAGATAATTCTTATAGATATGGTATTGTACTATCTTGAAATAATATTTTTCTATTACAAACATTTAAAATTTGATTATGATAATTGCCAAAATTAATACATATAACAAAAAGATAATTTTTATAGATATTGTGTTGTTATCGGAAAGTAATATTATTTTATTATAAAATTAATAATATAAATATAAAACAATCTAAATTAAATATTACTTAATCAAATAACATTTGTATAATGATATTTTCTAAAATATTTCTAATATATGGGTTTTTAATTTAAATTTCAACCTAAAATATGTGGGCATAATATATATTTCGATAAAAAAGAATTATCATATATAAATAATTTGATTTAAACTTTTTAAGAACATAAATAATATTTATTTTTGCGAAAGCTAACAAATTATTTATCATGTTGATTGATATTGGTAAGAATATTATGTCCGCATGGCGGGCACAACACCTAGTATTTTTGAAACATAAATATATAATAAAATATTTAATTCTATATTTGTTTTTGAGTATGATCTAGAAATAGTTATTTAATTTTTAAATAATACCTTAAATATCTTGATTATATATAAATAAATATTTATTTCTTATGTCTTACTTAAAAAATTGGATTAAACTTCGGAAATATCCAGACTGAACCAGTATAAACCGCATTTTAACCATATATGATTACTTTATGATTTTAGAATGTGATAAAAATTAGAACAAAAATTCAAAATACTCAAACATGTATCCTAACGGATACCTGAACGCTCAAATCTAACTTAAAACCTAATTTAGATGGTCTAGTATTTTTAAAAAAAATTTATTTACCCAAAATATATTTATGTACTTTTATGAAAAAACTTCTCTTTTAAAAGTATATTAGTTAAATTAAAACAGGTATAAATATAATTTTAGGAAAATAAGATAATTAATTTATATAACCCCCTTCATATTAATTTTAATTATATTTAAAATGATACGAATCTATTCTTTATTGTTTACATTTTTATGAAATAATTTGCAAGAAACTAAAATTTTAAATCATAATATACAGTTAGTATACAATATAATCAAATAATATTAATTTCAGTTAAATTTATTATTGTATTTTACATTAAATTATATCCTAATATTTTAATTTAGATATGTATATTAAAATATAAAATTATATTTTATTTTAAATATCTTATTTTAGTATTTTGTTTTAATAAGTTGAAGGATGCTGTAAAATATATAAATATATGTTATTCTGTAAATGTAATTCATTTACTTTATAATTTATAAAAAACAGATTAAGTTATTTTATAATTATATTTACTATAAGATTTAATTAAAATATTTAATATTTCTATATAAATATTATAGAAAGTTATTTCTTATTTAATAAATCAAAGTGAGTCAATATTAATTTGTAATTGAAATTAATATTATTTACGATTTGTGTTATTAAAATAATATTAAAGAAATAAATATTTATATTTTAAATAAAAAGATATTAAAAGATATTGTTAAAATGCAACATGAAAAAAGTAGTTAAAAGAGTTTTATAATATCTTATTTGGAATATATTTAAACAATATGTTAAGATTATGTGTTTATTTAATAATGACTAAGTTTGTTGTATGTAAAATAACATAAAATTAAATAAATGTAATCATCCAATATAGATTACTTGTAAGTAGATAAAAATTTATGTTTTAATAGTATTGATTAGATTTTGATCCGCACTTACAAAGCGCGATTAATATACTGTTTAATCATGGGTATCCGGATCCTCGAGTCAGGTTTGGATCGGGTCTTTTCGGGTCCACGTCTTTTGGGTCCTAGAAATTTGGACCCATATAGGCATCTATAATTTTTCGGGTTGGTTTTGGATCGGCTCTTGTCGGTCTGTTGGTTTGGGTATACTGTTGGGTCAATTCGGGTATTTAGGACCCGAAAAGGATCCGAAGGATCCAAACTGGATCCAAAAACCCGAAAATTACCCGAAAACTCTAAGAACACCCGAAGAACCGCAAAAATATCCAAAATTTTATCCAAAATCAGGCCCAAAAATTCAAAAAATACCCGGAATTTTACCCCGATACCCAAACTATATTTTTTGAAAATCTAAAATTTTACCTAAAACCTTATATTATACCAGAAAATCCAAAACTGAAACTTTTAAAAATATCTAAATTATAAAAAATATACCCAATCACCTAAATATACCTAATATATACAATAATTTGTGGATACTTCGGGTACCCGATCGGGTTTCGACCTAAACCTGTATTTTCGATACGAACGCAGACCTAAACCTGTATTTTCGAGTCGGTTCTTATTCGGGTCTTCGGATTTGGATAACATGCCCAAACCTAATTCTATTGACGAATTTGTAAACTTACAAACACATAGTCCCCTAATCCTTTTATGTCCTTTCAGTTCCCCATCTCTAACTAAAATTTTAAATTGGTATATTCTTTTTGGATAGAAAATTGGTGTTAATTCTTTTGAAACACAATTTGCGAATTCCCCCCCCCCCTCTCTTCAAGAATTCATCTTGTTCATGAAATTTTAGTACTGCCTGACAAGACTGGTGAATCCTAAAATTTACTCATAAATAAGGTTTTGATTTCGTGAAGCTTTAACAAGTAAGCTAAAAATAGAAAGATAATATTATGATCAACTATGAAAAATGGATGTTCTATTAATGATTTAGTATCGATTACAAGGGTGCTTGATAACAATGGAGATTGTATATAATGAGAATATAGTCTTTCTATGGAAGAATTTAGGTCCATTGTCTTTGGCTCCTCTTTCTTGTAGGTATTTCCGACGGATCGTAAGGGTGGCATGATCTCTGGCGTGGATCCGGTGCTTTTATGGAGGTATTTATTATCTTTGACTTCTTTACATTTCGTGTTGGCTTGCCGACCTCGGTCTGTTAGACCTTCTCAGCTTGGCTAGGTTTAGACCTGTGTGAGCTTATTTTCTTCTTAGCCTTGGCTATACTTGATTTGGGTTCTTATTTTCTTCTTAGCCTTGGAATCATTTGTGCCTGAGGTTCCAGCCGTAAACGTGGCTTGTCATTGTGCTCTTTTGACATCATATAGGTCAGATTGAAGTGACTCAACTCATTTGGTTGGGGGTGACGGAGACTTGGATGACTAACTTCAGAGAGTCAGAGTCACCACTGAGAAGTTGTTTCAAGGCGATGAAGAGCGATTTCAGCAAAACTGAGTATACTCGGAGGAAGAATAACCATTCACATATGAGCAATTATGAAGCATCAAGTTCTTGATGGGGATAGAGAGAACCATTGTTTGATCATCATTATAGTTCTCTTGATGCCATTGAAGGAAGGAATTCTCAAACTTTCTCGAGAAAAAGAAATTTTGTAGGAAAATCAATGTGTGAGGTAAAAATTTCAGATTGTGTAGGTGGAGAAATGTAAATCATGTTTCAACAGAATAATACCAATTTAAAAATTCAACTAGAGAGGGGGAACTAAGAGAAACACTAGCGGTGAGAGAATTCAACTTAATTTCTAAGACAAAAAAAATTAATGCGAAACAAATAGAAATTATTAAAAACATGATACGTGTAGGAGAAAATTGGTGGAACCATTCATATGAAGACACGTGAAGAACTTGTCCTTACTGAATCTCTACATATATGAAGGGACCTCCGACTTTCCTCTCTTTCCTCCGTTTAATTATTTATCACGAGCTTGAGCCTTAAAGACTGTTCAAGATCACATAAAAGGAGCAACTTTTAGAGCAAACCCATTTTATTTAAACGAATAGAAAACAAAGAAAGTCTAGAACACACATGCTTGCTTAGATAGCTTCTTCAAAGTTTTCTCCTTTATATCAAGCAGTACACAATACTTGATCGTTTTCAGAAATCTATGACCAATATGGAAACACAAAGTTAGTAAAGCATTCATCCTTTTATCTAATCACTCGTTAAATCACAAATTGAACACCATTCAAAATGAAATAAAAGGCAAGGGTTACAGGTTCTCTTCTGAGTTAAAAAAAAAATATTTTTAACTAAACATCAATTTCACTAATCTAAATGTGAGTTAGAAATAAAACTCAGAGAGACAAAACCTAACCCAAGAAGCGTATAAATTACAATCAGGTCGTGAGCCATGAAGGAAACGGTTGTAAGATTGACACCTTCGGTTAACTTTTTGTGACGCCTAGGAAATTCATCTGCAATCAAAAATCAAATTGAGTCAAAAGCAAGAAACAAAAGGGTGAAGCAGTTCGAATCAGATGTCAAGTAAAAACCATCACCAGATACTTCGGAGACGCAGTGTTGATGGTGGCTTGCATTATGGTCGACTAAAACAGAATTAATATATATCACACAAACAACAATCAGGCAGAGGATTTAAGAAAAAAAAAAACAAAACAAAATAGCAAACAGACAGGAAGAGACTCGCTGGGATTCTATCTGAATAGATAACTATCAATTACTGAAAATAAACTTACATTGACGTCAACCATCAGAAGCATATTGTTCCACATTAGTTCACCGCCGCGTTTGACAAAAAAGCCATTGAACAAAAGAATCTGAAGGAGAAGACCTTACATGCATTTATCAGCAAGAGAACATTGATGTCGACATAGTGGAATCGAATCATTTACGCTGGCCATTTGAGATTTGAGGTGAAGAAGACAACCAAGCGTCGCTGATGAGAAAACAATGCTTTAGGTCGCGTATAAAAAAAAGTAAACGGGCCAAAATAAAAAAAATAAGGGGAATAAAAATCCAACAATTGCAGACCCAAATGAAATATGTCCTACATGGACTTAATGATGTGTCCGCATACATGGCATGCTTAAAAGGGAGTGAAACACAAAAAAATATATAATAGATTCTTTTAAATTTTGAGAACTGAGGGCTTCTCATTGGTCATGTTCTAAGAACTTCTCTATAAAAATTATCTATTTTACAGTTTGCAAAACTCTATATTTGAAATTTAAAGATGTTCTTCTCTAAAAGCAAAACTTCAAATGAAACTTTAAAAATATTTGTATTTTATACTATGGTTTTTCTATTTGTCATAACTAATTCAAATTTTAAAATTATATAGATAATTAAAACTTTTATCAAAATATTACATCAAGATTAATTAATAAAAAAATTCACTAAAATATAAAATCATAAATAGAAAAATATAATTAAATATTAAACTAAAAACAAAATACCACTTTAAGTCTTGAAATATATTGTTGTTGACATGAAGAAATCATGGATCCCTAAAACATGGTTCCCAAAATTATGGACCTTGTTTATGGGAGCTCATGAATTCATGGATCCTTAAAACATGGTTCCCAAAATCATGGACCTTGTTTATGGGAGTTCATGAATTCATGGACCTTGTTTATGGAAGATGTCTTTTGTATTCTCTATATATTACAATGTATTTGCAAAGAAATTAATCAAGGAAATAAGTTTCTCTCCTTCTTATTCTTATTTGTTCTTGAGTGTTCTTGAGTGTTCATACTCTTTCTCTTCATAAATCATCAATTCTAACATGGTATCAGAGCTTTAAGCTCCTACTTCATTCCGCAAACCTTCTCTATCCTTCTCTTTTATTCAGCAAAGCTTTTATGTTATTCTCATTCCGCAAATCATAAAAATGGAGAAGGAAAACATAATTTTCGTGACCCTTGAGGGTCTTAATTATCTCTCATGGTCAAAAGTGGCCAGAATCACCTTGAGATGTCATGGACTTTGGGACAGCCATATCATGAAGGCTGGAACTTCAAAGAGGATGACTGAAGAAGATAGATACGTGAACAACCACAACCAATGGGTTCAAGAAGACCAACAAGCTCTGGCTCTCATCTGTAACTCCTTGTCAAAACCAATCCTGAAGATCAATTCTCACATCAAAACCGCCAAGAGACTATGGGAGAGTCTTCAAACCGCTTATGGGTGTTTATGGGAGAGTCTCCAAACCATCTATGAGAACGACCGGTTCCTCAGCTTTCTCCTACACCTAGACTCATCATTCAACACACTGATAAAGAATTTCTTTACTGGAAGAAAGATTTCATGCCTAGATGATGGTGATCCTCTCAAAGGCTAGCCGGATAAATGTAAACCCAAGGAGCAGCAAGCAATTCAAGGGAGAACCATGTATTCTGCTCACATGGGTGATTCAACTGAAGACATGTGGAGAAATCAAGTTGGTACGACCTCATCTGATGATTTTGTGACCAGAAAAGACGCCAATTCCTTTATCTGGAGCACTGTCTTGGCTCTCATTGCTTCCAAGAAGGCTGGTACACATTCTCTTGACTCTAAACCTATCATAATAGATTCAGGAGCAAGCCATCACATGATTTGTGATAGGAACTTGATTAGTAATATCCAGCCTGCCGTAGGGAATGTAGTCATAGCAAATGGTGATAAGGTGAAGATAGAAGGGATAGGGAACCTTAAAGTGTTTGATAAGGAATCTACTGCCTTGTATATGCCTGGATTTTCATCTAACTTGTTATCAGTAAGAAGGGCTACGATTGATTTGGGCTGCCAAGTTGTGTTCAGACCAGATGAAGTTGAGTTTCAAGACCTGAAGACAGGAAAGGTCATTGGAAAAGGGCACAACCATCAGCAGATGTATCATCTTGAGAGGAATATGGTGCCAGAATCATCTATGCCTCACTGCCTGGCTAGCACCGTTAATGGCGCTGAGAACACAATATGGCATGCCAGATTGGGACATCCCCATACGAGAGCTCTAAACCTGATATTCCCTGGAGTGGTGTCTAAGAATGAAGAGTGTGAAGCCTGCATATTGGGGAAGCATTGTAGGACAGTCTTTCCACGGTCTGGCACCACCTATGAGAGTTGCTTTGACTTGGTTCACTCTGATGTATGGACGGCTCCATGTGTGTCAAGGGAGAATCACAAATACTTTGTCACCTTCATTGATGAAAAATCCAAATACACTTGGTTGACACTGATTCAGTCCAAGGATAGGGTGTTAGACGCCTTCAAGAATTTCCAAGCTCATGTCTCCAACCACTTCAATGCCAAGCTGAAGATCCTCAGATCAGACAATGGTGGAGAATACACAAGTCATGCATTCAAACAGTACCTGGCTCAACATGGAATTATTCATCAAACAAGCTGTCCATATACTCCTCAACAAAACGGAGTTGCTGAAAGGAAGAACAGACACCTGATGGAGGTAGCCAGATCAATGATGTTCCACACCAATGTTCCAAAGAGATTCTGGAGTGATGCGGTGGTGACTGCTACTTATCTGATCAATAGGACTCCAACTCAAGTCCTCAAAGATCTATCACCGTTTGAAGTCCTTAACCAGACTAAGCCGGCTTTGAACCACTTACGGGTGTTTGGATGTCTCTGCTTTGTGCTGATACCAGGGGAGCAGAGAAACAAACTGGATGCCAGGAGCACAAAAGCGATGTTCATTGGCTACTCTCCAACACAAAAGGGGTATAAGTGCTATGATCCAGTAGCCAGAAAATTTTTAATATCAAGGGATGTGAAGTTTGTGGAAACAAAAGGATATTATGAGGTGAAGAATTGGGATGATCTGAGGGACTTACCGCAATCAGAAAGAGCCACAAACCTCAGAATCATTTTGGAGAACTTCGGCATTGGCATGTCTCCAGCAACTCAAGAAACAGGAAGGAATATCCCTGAAGCTACTGCACCTGTTCCAGAAGCTGTAGTTGAAGAAGATGTGATTAATGAAAATGAAAAAATTGCCCATCCTGACCCTGAAAGGGGGAATCAACAAAAAGCTCATGATCAGGATGAGACCAAATCAGAATCAGTTCCTGAGAGCTCAGGTTGAAGAAGACTCACCATTACCACTGCTAAGCGTTCTTGATAGATTTGGAGAGCTCAAAATTTTTTTTTTTTTTGAAGAACAGAAAAAGATAGCAAAATTTCTGAGACTGACTAAAAAAAATGAAGTCTGAGGGTTAGATTAATTATAAAACTGTTGTTAACATTAAGTTGTTACGTTACCAGAGTAGAGACGTGTTGCAAATCACCTCTGCTTTACTCAAGACGATTTCACGGTTCTGCTTAAGCTGACTTCAGAAACCCTAACCTCACACTTTGAGTCGTTGATCGTTTCAATTTCACCCACTTCTTCTTCTCCGTCTCCCCTTCTCGTGATCTCCATTAACACTATTAATCAAACCTCATATTTATTCCCATCTTTAATGTTTTTTTTGTTTCACCTCCCTCCCTATCTTTTCCTTATAACTCTTTTCTCCATTTCTTGATTCCAATCAAAATAAAAAAAGAATCCTTTCAAGAAGCCGAATCCGCGATGAAACCCGATGGAAAATCCTCACAGATCAAACATACCAGAAAAAGTCGCTGGTTGTTCTCCGAGCAGTACTTAACCTACTACATTCACCATCTCAATGTCACCACTAATATTCCTCAACCTTCGAATTGCTCCACTAACTAAACTAAAGGAAAAAGACATACCACAGGAAGAGCATTGATGAAATTGCTGTAGATAGTGTCAAGAGGACGCGTATAGTATTCCGTTGGTGTACAGATCGCAGGCAGATTGATCAACTGCAAAAAAACAAACAAACAAACACATTGACATGGAGAAACGGATCAACAAATCTCATTGGCCAAAAGAAGATAAGAAAACAAATCAAAGGATCAGGGGTAAAAATCTATAGATAGAGCTTACTGGTATGCAGATAGAGCTTACTGGTATGCTCTCCAAAACTCGAGACACGTTTGGGGAAGCAGCCTTCCCTTCAACAAATAGATAAAACGTAGAAACACCACTAACTTTGTGATAGAACAGCCATGGCAGTGTTTGCTCCAATCCAGCATAAGTGCTTGTTGTAATGCATATCTATCTATCATAGCAAATAACAAAACGGAATGTAAATTCTCAGAAAGTCACAATCTTTCAACCAATTTCATGAACCCCAAGATTAAGAAAAAATCACAGCTTTTATAATCAGATCATAGTAAATTAAAAAAAAAAAAAAAGTTACCCAAAGGGTGCATGTACAGTATCTGGTTTTAGACCTGAGAACCAAATAGTTGAATATAATGTCATGTGAAAAGAATTCGAACAACTAACCTTCTGCTTGATCAAGGGGCATCGTAGATAGTGGGATCCAACTTAAGTTGTTTGGTTCTTTTGACAGTATTGAGTCCAATAATGATAACATGACTGATGCTTTTGCCGTAACCTCCTCCTGTAAGACTTTCAGTTTCTTCAGGAGACAGCTCCGTAACCTCCTGGAAATCAAAAGAAAAGAACATGTTAAGAATCTGCCAGAAAAGAGACCATATTACAACACAAGACACAGAACGTAGTAGTAGCACACCTCTACTTCGTAAACATCTTTGGTTTCCTTGATACGTAGCCCCACTGGCACGTCTAAAGTTCTCCATGAGAACCTCAGTTTTCTTAACCTCCGATGAGCAAACCCCAGATCCAACCATTGGACAGAAGAAGGGAACATGCAAACAACATAAGCTAAACGTGAATAAAAACCAAGAGCCAACGCTGTTTTCCTAACTGCAATCTAGTATATTTACAAAGATATATACAGTGGAGGAGAAGAAAAACCTCGAGGGCCAAGACCCTTGATGTTAGTGTGAGTAGCAATCCGCTGTTTCTTTGCCGTGGACTGAATCTCTTCGATCTTTACTTTCTCCATCTCCATCAACTGTTAACTTCGTCCTTCTGAGTCACCACTGAGATCTTCGACGACGGCTGCGTGCGGGAGAGTTCGAGCTTTCTCTCCTTTTCGATGCTTTTCCGATTGGCTAAACTTCTCCTTCTCTACGGCGGTTTATGTCCATTAATGAGAATCAAGAGTGTACAGGAGTGCGGAGTCAGTGAATTGATTGTTTGTAAACTGAACTTTTTGTGAAACAAAATAAACGAAGACGATGAAGAGATTGGGTTTGCAAATCGATTTTCCAGAATTAGGGTTCAGATGGGCTTCACGGGCTACTCAAAATGATGGGCTTCACTTAAATGTTATTTATGTCTTTTAACTAACTTAACTAAAAATATGTGTCAATAAATTCACTTATAATTTCTCGTAGGCATACACACATTCTGAGATTTACAAGATAATTTTGAGCCTTTGAGTGGCACGTCTCCAACACATGCTTGCTCTCGTTCTTTCCCAAATTTCCACCGCTTTCTAGGGTTTGGAGATGCTGTGATCTACGGTTTCATGCCGGAAGTCTTCGCCGCCTCTCCCCTTCTCGGATATTAAGCTAATCGACGGAGGAGTCTGTCGCCCTGTGTTGTTGTCGAGCTGTATCACTCCCCCTCTTGACGGATCTGAAGATGCTATGGTGTGGAGGTCTCTATGAGAGTCTGAAGCTCTGGTGGCTCATGACGGTGGTGGCTGGTTAGTCATCGGTGTGGAAGATCGTCGGATTGTTGAGGTGAGTGTCGGTGTTGGTGGATCTACAGGTTCGGGATGGCGGCTCCTACCCGTTTGCTTCTCGCCGGTCTGACTCCTCTCTCGCCGCCTTGGGAGTGTGATAGCATGTGGATCTCGGACTTAAGACAGCGTCTGGACACTTGAGCAGAACGCGGAGGCTAGGGTATTGGAGTTGGTCTCTGTTTCAGAACTACTGCTCATGACCGCGAGACAACTTCGTGGAAGGCGATTTGGAGGTAACTGGCGACAGACCCACCGGTCTTAGACACACCAGCTCGGAGAAGTCCCGAGCACCATCCCTTGAAACCATCTGTGGCTAACGAAGTCAGAGGCTATGCCTCCAAGTCTATTCACCTTTGACTGATTTCTTCTTGCCTCTTGTTTGATTTTCTGGTAGTGTTTAGATCTACTTATGTAACCTAGAATCATTGTTTCTTGGCACACCGGCCGATCTGTTCTCTCTCTGATGCCCGTTTGGGTTGAAAATTAATACATATATACTAGATTCTGACCCCTCCTCTGAGAGGGGTATATGTTTGTTTTGTTTTTTAGAAATTTTATTTTTACATTTTTTATTACATTGTAACGTTTATTCTAATAAAACATTTCACATTGTTTTGTATTTTTTTGCCACTACTTGAACGCATCTAAAGATTTGTTTTGTTGTTGTAATTTTGATCTATTATACCGTGTCATATATTGTAATATGGAGGATAACTAATAACGTAATCATTCTTAGATTCTGACACACTCTTCAAAGAGTGTGTATATTTTTTTTATTATACATTATTTTTAGGAATTTGATTTTCATATTTGTGTTTTTTTTTGTAATTATATTTGTGTATTTTATTGTAATCATATTTGTGTAAAATATTGTTTTAAATGATTAGTAAGGGGTACTGGTAATTGTATCAAAATTTATGATGTTTCAAACTATACACCTGTGCCATAGTTATTTCACATATTGATATTGTACTTTATTCCTAAACAGTTATTTTTAATAAAATATAAGAAACTATAGCTACAATTGTGTTTAGTAATCAAATAGTAATTAAATATATAAAATTATATGTTTTTCAATTTTCATGATTAGATTTCATATACAATGATAATAACGTTTACACAAAATGTTACGTATAATAATTTTTCATGCAATTAAAAATGAATTTTGTAAACTTTTGACTCAATGTAAATAAAATTTATGTTACCTTTGTCTGAACTAAAATTTAGAAAAATTCAAATGAGTTTTTAACTCTTTTCTGAAAACCAGTATTGGAATAGTCAGAATCGAACACGAACTCTTACCCCTACATGTAGTCTATAATTTGAAAAGAGTAATATAGGCTATACTTTCCTATTTAAACATACTTAATTAATTATTCATAGCATGATTAATTGGACAGTGTTAATACTTTTAAACCTATACCAAACACATAACAACAAACAGTGATATAATTTATAATAATCATTGGATTACAAAATATTTTGGTGGCCCAGTGGAACACAGCACGATGTTTATATCTTTTCAATTTTTTTTTATTAATGACATAAGCGTAAATTTCCTTATCTTCTCCCCATTAGGTTACGCAGAAAAGTTTTGCAGCCGCCATTGTTTTTCTTATATGCTCCATCAATTGTTAGGAAAGTAACCTAATTTGGCCCAGATGATAATTTTCTATTCTAACTTCCCCATTCATTTTCTAACTACCCCCTATAATTTCCTTTTCTTTATTACCCTTGATTATTTTATTATTATCTTAAATTTTCTCTGCCCAGACCCGCCCGGTCAGACCCGTCCACCACCCCACCCGTAACTCCTCTCTCTTTTAATTTAGAAAGTCTTTTTTTTTAAATAGAAAGCGGACCCCACTTCCACATAAAGTCTCAATTTAATTATAAACCTAACAAGTTACCCCACACCATTCTGCCTCTCTCCTTCCCACACCTGTCCATCTTGTTCCCTTTTCTCCAACCACCTCCGAACTTCTTCTTTCCCTCTTAGCTCCATTGTCACGATTTTAAAGCTTCTTTTGAGGTAATTGGTACGTTTTTTTCATGAAATTTTAATAATAATTTACTACTTATGTTCTATGTGTTATAAATAACGAAAAACATCAAAGTTTAGTTGTAAAAATCGTGACAGTTTTCAAAGAAAAATATGAAAATAATATTTGAAGAAGATTCTATATATTTCTCTATTTTCAACATGGTTTTGAAAGAAAAAAACTATGAAAATGGTTTTAGACGATAATGTAGGTTGTGTAACATATTATTAGTTGATTAAAAAGACTTAAACCAATGAAAATCTAAAGTTTTAGGTCTATTGGTATGAAAATGAAGTTTAAGGACTATTTTGTATATCTCTACTTGTTTTGCACTGTTTTAAAGCAAAATAATACATATTGTGGGTTGTATAAACACCCTCTCACTCGGATAAAAGTGTTAAAATCGACAAAAATGAAAATTTATAGGAACTATTGGAATTACTGGTACGGTACTACTAAAGTAAATCATGTATTACTAGTATTACTGGATCGACTATGTATCAAAGATCTTTGACAACTTAGTTCTTTAAATGGTTAACTAGTCATATTTTTTCTCAGGGAAATCTATGGCTTCTCTTATTACAATAATATGTTTTGACTATGGAGGAAGTTACATCAAGGATGGGGCTGAGATAAGGTGGATCTCGGGAGAAGATGAAATTCACACTCTAGTGATGAAAACATCAGTGGAAGAGATTACATATTCTGAACTGGTAGAGAGTATATGCAGAAAGATTAAGGTAGATGGATATGGGATGCTGAAGATTAGTTACTTTCCGATGGTATTGTATTCGAATAAACCGTCATATATCTGGTGTGATGAAGATGTTTTGGGTTATCTCATGCAAATAAATCATGATAAATGTAGAAGTGTTTTACAAGTGGAGATCAGCAGTGACATGAATGATACATATGGTGGTATGCCACTTTCAGGAGATGATGAAACTGATGATAGCTATGTTGGTCTTTCTGATGGAGAGGATACTGATACAAATATAATTGAAGAAGATGGAACTGAGGAAGATGGGACCGAAGAATATGAGACTGAGAAATATGGAGCTAAGCAAGATGGAACTCATCAAGATCATGAGATGGATGGAGTGGTCACGCTTTACACAGCTAAACAACATGAAGACTTTGATATGCATGAGAATTTAGAGCATGGATATGAAGGAACATAAGTAAGACTGGAAGTTGAAGCTACAAGAGCGGGAGTTGAAGCTGCAAGAGCGGGAGTTGAAGCCACATCAGTAATAGAAGAAGAATGGGATGATGGTCTCGATTTGGTTAAGGGTCAAGAATTCAGAACCAAGACAGCCATGCAAGTTCTGGTTCAGAGGGGTGCACATAAGAATGGTTTTGAGTATGAAACAACTAAGTCCGATACTGTGAGATTTGTGGCAATATGTCGAGGAGCCAAAGAAGGTTGCAAGTGGTATTTGCGTGTAGCAAAGCTTAAGGATTCAGATCTTTGGACGGTTAGAACTTACATCAAGTCTCATACATGTTCAATAGTAACTACAAGTACCCTTAGAAATAGAAGGAGAGGCACACCGCAGGTCGTTGCATCTGTTTTGAGTGATGAATATCCCGGTAGATATGACACACCAACTCCAAAAGATCTGATCAGTATGGTTACCCACAAGGTTGGTGTTGATGTATCATATTCAACGGCATGGAGAGGAAAAAGGATGGCTGCTAATGAAGTGCGAGGTACTCCGGAAGAGAGTTTTTCTCTGATACACTCTTACATGTACATGCTTAAGTTGAATAATCCTGACTCAGTAAGTTATGTTGAAGTGGATGCGGGGAAAAGATTTAAGTATCTATTTTTCGCATTTGGAGCCTCCATAGAAGGATTCGCAGCGATGAGGAAAGTTATCATTGTGGATGGAACACATCTTAAGCATGTTTATGGAGGAGTTTTGCTTGTTGCGACTGCTCAGGATCCTGATCATCACCACTACCCTATTGCATTTGGTGTAGTTGATGGTGAGAAAGATGAAAGCTGGAGGTGGTTTATGAACAAATTAAAGTCAGTGATATCAGATGAAACCGGATTGGTGTTTCTTTCGGATAGAAATCCCAGCTTGATTAAATCAATACGTGAGGTGTTCCCAACCGCTGCACATGGGTATTGTATTTGGCATTTGTCTCAGAATGTCAAAGGACATGCTCCTAACCACAGAGATACTTGCGCGGAAAAGGTTAGAGAGTGTGCACATGCTTATACAGTGGCTGAATTCAATGATCTCTTTGGTGCTTTTTGCAGAAAGTATCCTTCTGCTGAGACGTATCTGGAGAAAAGTGTTGAAGTGGGAAAATGGGCAAGATGTTACTTTGAAGGAGACAGATACAATGTTGACACAACCAATGCAGCAGAATCAATTAATGGTGTTCTTCGAGAAGCGAGGAAATACTTCTTACTACCAATGATTGATGTTATCATTCGTAAATTGTCTGAATGGTTTAACAAACATAGGAAGAAGGCAGCTCAAATACCAGTGACAAAGAAGCTTGTGCCAATAGTGGAAAAGGAATTGGCAAAAAGAAGTTTGTTAGCAAGGTGTTTAGAAGTTATTGAGATAAACAGTTGCCATCTTGAGTACAATGTCATTGGTAGTGACGGAAAGGTTTATACGGTTGATTTGGACAGAAAAATGTGCAGCTGCAGGTGGTTTGATATAGACAAAATCCCATGTGTTCATGCAGTAGCTGCTGCTAAGTTCTTGAGCGTAGGAAGGGACCTCCATCTACAAGAGTTTTGTTCAAAATACTACTTGGTCGAACTTTGGGCATTGGCATACTGTAGGACGATTTATCTTGTTCCTCATATGTCTGAGTGGGTTATACCAGATGAAATTCGAGCACTTAAGGTTCTTCCTCCAGTATATGAAACAAAGAAAGGACCCACTCAAAAGCAAAGGTTTCCATCAGTCGGAGAATCTCGTGGACGAGGGAGAGGAAGGGGAAGGGGAAGGGGTAGGGGTACGGGCAGGGGAAGGAGAGGCGGAGGTTTAGGGGCGTATTTTGAATGTGGAACTACTTTTACCACCACTGAGTAACATGAGGCTCTTGTGCTTTGATGTACTAGGTAACATTGAACTACTAAGCACTACTTAGAACTACTATGTGTAATATGAACTACTATGTACTACTGAGTACTATTATGTGTTATGTGGACTACTTAAAACTACTTAGAACTACTATGCGTGATAAGAACTACTAGGAACTACCTTACACTACCTTGAACTACCTTGGAATACCTTGGAACTACTATGTATTAGGTATGTTTCTAAAAAAAGTATTTTTTATCTTAATAATTATTTATAGAAGATGTATGTCATATATTATACGATTATATATCCATATATGTGCTTATTAGTCAAATTAGAAATAAAATACTCTTAATTTATCAAGTTGATAGAAAACTTCTCATTTTCATAGAAAAACACCTTTATACTTCTATACTAACATGTTGATGGTAAGCCCATAATGAGATGAATAATAGAAAATACATTTTTCTAAAAACATTTCCTACCAATGTGTTAAATATGATGTAAAACTGTCTAAATACAATGGTATTACTAATAAATTTTATTTTTTAATGTGGTATTACTGAAAAATGTTACAATTTGCCAAAGTATTACTATGAAGAAAGAAATATTACTAACAGCTTGAGTATTACTAAGTGTAAATAATTCAAACATGTGTTCTCTTCTTTTTAACACGTTTTAGACATGTTTTTTTGTAGAAACTTTATTAACACGTTTTATACATGTTTTTAGTAGTAGTTCAATTTTTTTCTTAGTAATACCTATCAATCCTAGTAGTTCAATTTTTGGTCTTAGCACACAGTGATACCTGGTAATACTAGTCCAACCTGCAATAACACAACAACATACCAAATCTTACATATCTTACATAGGTTCAACACAAGTAATAGTGGACAAGAGTTTTACATATCATCCTACATAAATTAAGAAAAAAAACCAACATTCATAACAAACATCCAAAATATGTTAACCCAAGACTCTTCTAAGCTTTAGCCTTTGTTTGACGCTTCGGCTTTGGCTCTTCGCCTTCGGTGAAAGGAGTTTTCACCCACTGTGATGGTGCACGTGCCCTCTTTGGCGGCAGCGGTGTGAACTGCGCTGGATTAGCAGCCTTCCTCGGTCTACCTCTACGCCTCTTCAAAGCTGTATCTTTCTTCGCTGCAGGAGTCTTAGTTGTTTCTTCGGTTTCATCAGTCTTTCCCACAGCAGGAACATCATCCGTCTTGCATACAGTAAGAATCCAGCCTTTTTTTTTCCTCCTCTGTGTATACTCTACATTCTCTCTCCATTTTTTCCTCCTCTGTGTATACTCTACATTCTTTCTCCACTTTCTCAGCCTCTTTAAACAGTAAGTATCCAGCCTTTCTCACAGGTCTCCTCGCAGCCATTGCTTTAGTCCTACCACGTAGTGGTGTTGGAGTCCCACGTGGTGGTGTAGGAGTCCCAACCCGAGCTTGAGTCCCACGTGGTGGTGTAGGAGTTTCATTGGTTCTAGCCTCATTAACCTCTTTTTCTTGAACCTCTTCTTCTTCAACCTCTTCTTCAGCCTCGAGACTCTTCCAAAATCTATCAGCTTGTACTATACATTCCTCCCTCGCAGCCTCTATTTCACTCTCATTCTCTTCCTCTTCCTCAGGAACTTTATCTTCTTTCTGAGTCTCTATTTCACTCTCTTTCTCAGGAACTTTCTCTTCCTCTTCCTCTTCCTCAGGAACTTTAACTTCTTTCACAGTCTCCATTTCACCCTCTCCGTTTCTCTCAAACTGCCCCATATTCCAGTCAAAGTCCATGTCTTGGTGCTCGAATCCCTCATTGTGCACATTCTCTATCTCTTCCTGTTTTTTCGTCATCCTCCTAACCTTCTTTCTCAGCAAACCTTGATTTTTTTCAATGTCGTCAACTCTATTCTCCACAGCCTTGAACTTCTTCATCTTCCTTTTCAAAACAACTTGGGTCTTCTCAATGACAGCAAGTCTCTTGTCCATTGTCTCCATCTTCACATTCACTTCACTCAAACTTGTTATCAACCTCTCTTCAAACCCTTTCAAAATGTCTTCCAAACCATGATTAGAGGGCGGTGCTTCTTCCTTCTCTTTCCCTTTATCCTTCTTTGGTGGAAACTCCATTGCCGCCACATGTAAGTCATATAGACCTTCCCACCAGATAGGCTTCTCCTTAACAGTAAGCCATCTGCTCCACAAATGACTTACTCCATTATCACTTTCATAGTCTGGCTCCTCCATTATGCGCGCCAAGAGAGGTTCTTCATCAACCGTAGGAACCAAAAAACTCCTAATATCCTGAGATAAACCCACAAAGGTATCAAACATATATTCTTTCCACTAACTTAATAGAACCGAAACAATATTGAAGACATACCGTAGTGTTTCCAAGAGTATCGTACAAGTCTTCAAGTGGATAACCCTTCATGCTGTTACTTATGAACTGCTTCTTGCACATCCTTGGGCAGTTACTCATACAACCGTCTACACCTTCTCTGTATCATGTATTCAAAACTGGAATACACTCAAATGCCAAGACCTACAAAATATAATTTGTCAACAGACCTACAATTCAAATTTGAAAATGCTATGTCAAATACCTCTAGAGGAAGTATGAACCCGGGAAAGTTGACAGAGTTCTTGACTTTCCCTTTGAGATGCTTCATCAGATGATTAATGGACCCGATAGTATCATCAAACGTCAAGCGACCCCAGGGAAAGGTTTTAGTCAGCTCCACATCGTTGGCGACTCTTAATATGAAAGTGTCAAATGGGGCATTATACTTCCCTTTCGCTCTAATAACCGTGCCTAGGAAGTAGAGCACTGCCATCCTAAGTCGATCCCCACACGGCCTCATACTCAACAGTTTCTCTTCCACTGATTTCAACGTGATCTCCTTTTGTGACTTAAAGTGCCTATTTACAAAGGCGAAGCTCCCTAGTTTCTCAAACATGGCTTGGTATTCATTGCAGTCCAATCCGGAGATGAGTGCATGCTCTCGCATTGAATACCTAATGGGCACTCCATTAACCGCAAACCAAGCTGCATCCTCTCCCTCGGGTAAGGGAATCGTGCGCAGTAGCAGCATCCAAATAGCCAGCAGCTTCAAGTTTGGTTCAGCGGGCAAGTGGAAAAAATGGCAGAACTGATGGTGCTTTTGGAACCACTCCAACTCAGGCGTTTCCAACTCAGCCGTAGGCTTAAGCTTCTTGATCACCTCCACCGTGTTGTATACATAGCACCTGCTCTGTATCTTAACCGACTTTGTGAACTCGGTATTCTTGAAGTATAGCTCATCATGTGGCAGTGGTTGACATTCCTGCAAATAACAAATTTTTTTAATTATGCTTAGTGATACACCAACAATAACTATAAATTAAACAACAAATGAAGAAGAATTTACCTTAGATGTTCTAGACACACCATCACTACTGTTCGGATTTTCCCTATTGTTCCCACAAGAAAGCTCTTCTACCTGCTCTTCTACATGCTCTTCTACAGGGGAGACGTTAGATGGGACATCCTCTTCTCTTATGGATTTCTCCTTGTTCTTCTTATTCTGCTTCTTCCGCTTCTGCTTCTTACGACCTGTCATTATCTCGATCCTACCACCATCCAAAAACAATAAACATTCAGTCATTGAACTACTAAGCACTAATTAGAACTACTATGTATAATAGGAACTATTATGTACTACTTAGAACTACTATGTGTAATAGGAACTACTAAGAACTACCTTAAACTACCTTGAACTACCTTAAACTACCTTGAACTACCAAAAACAATAAACATTCAGTCATTGCCGAATGAATCACCAAACATTCAAAAGAAATCTTAGTCACCAAACATTCAAAATCTCAATCACTCAATCACCATAACATTGATCTAAACCTAACCGGTTTTCAACAAAACAATCACAATCCTTTCAACAAAATCAACTCAAAACCGAACCAAACTTTCAATCTCCATAACTAAAACTAACCGATTTTCATCAAAACAATCACAATCCTTTCAACAAAATCGACAATCATCACTACACTTATCTTAAAACCGAACCACTCCATAACCTTGACTAAACCTAACCGATTTTCAACAAAACAATCACAAGGAAGTCTCAATCACAATCCTTTCAAACCCAGAACAAAATCAATCGAAAATGGGAGAAAGAACATACCTATCACACGGAGGAGACAAGAACGGAGCAAAAAGTGGAGATGGAAACGGAGTTCCTCGGATTCGTCGGGTTAAGAGGAGGAGACGAAGCAAACAAAAACAAAGAGAGGAAGAGACAGACGGTGGAGGCAGAGAAGAGAGAGCACCGTCTAGGGTTTGAGAGAAAATGGGAAATTGGGAAATTGGGATTGATCAATCGGGAGGAAGGGAAAAGGGAAAAAGAGGAGAGAGTGAAAGACTCTAGTTAGGTTAGAGGTTTTGGTTAAGTTTTCCTGTAGTTTTCATGATTCATTAAGGGTAAATTTGTATTTATGCTTGATTTCGTAATTAAAAATAAATAAAAAATAAAAAATTTATTCAATGGAGCAAAGTAGAATAAACCATGTACCTTCTAGGGCAAATTAGAATAAGCTCCCAATTGTTATGCGTATTTGTTGATTCTAACGTTTAAACCTTGCAGATTTTATATATAATACCGGACTCTAACCTATTGAAACCCAAAAAAGTAAAAACAAAATTGATGATTTTGATTTAGTGGCCGATTATGAAAAAGATAGCAGTCGTAAGTCACCATGAATCTCATAAACTGTTTACATACTTCTATTTGCAGGTTCGATTGAGATTCCAAGAGTAGAATTGAGTTTATGTGAGTGAATTTAATTCTGAGAGTTTGAGTGTTCATCAAAAATCAAAAATAATAAACGTATTAATTTATGTATTAATAATATTGATTGATATATAGATGCAGTTACAAAAATGGCAGCATATTATTATGCAATATAAGTGGTGGTTACATCCACGTTCTATATTTTAATTTCGATGCAATTATATTAAAAAGTATCTATCATTAAAACAATTAGTTGGACCAAACAAATATCAACTGGTCATGATCCAAAATTAATAGTACTGATTTTTAATTTAAAAAAAAAATCTTGTAATGTCAAACCTTAAATTTCAATGTTCTTACTTCTATATTATTAAAAGAGAAGTACAAATAAAAATAACCCTAAGACTTACACATTTATGCCACTGAAAAAATAAATATGCCTAAATTTAAACAATTATTGTCTTTTCCTAATTTGACAAATAATTTCCTAAATCTAATGCACAATTAATGTAGTTTAATTATTTTACTAACATATAGTAACCATTAAAATTTTACGTCGACAAATAACACATTATTATAAGTTGTTTGACCATCATCTCAATACACCTTTAGTTTTATATATCTCGACCCTTACAACTTCAGAATACACAAATTCATAAACAACGAATGTAAATACAAATTTAATAGGAATCACTCTACTCTGCTATTGAGTCAAAACACGCTGGACCATCGTGCACTCCAACAAACAGAAGAATATTTAAAGTTGCTGCCATAGTATCTGTTTTCTGATTTTGTATTTACACTTTTTTTATATAAAATTTGTATTTACACTTTTTTATATAAAATTTGTATTTACACTTTTTTATATAAAATTTGTATTTACACTTTTTTATATAAAATTTGTATACACTTTTTTATATAAAATTTGTATTTACATGTTAAGATTTACTAACCTCTTCCAAACTATTCTTCCTAATAAAACTAAATTTCCTTGCAAATGTCCACCCAAAAAATGTTTATCAAATTTATTATTCTTTATATGTGTTTTAAAGCATTGAGTACTATAATACTATACAAACATTTGGGCTACCCTTATCATAACTAACAATTCTATTTAGTAAAAACACCCCTCTACACATTCCTATAAATCATAAATAACGATTATTGTTACAAATATTTGCTATTTATTTAAAATCGTAAATAACAGATAGAATCAATTTTTATCACTAACAATATTTGAGAATATTCCCTATTTATTAAAAACTTAATCATTTGTTAGTTAAATCTTAATTTTTCTATATATTGGGGACTAAACTACTTCTTATAATCTAGCTTATTAATAAATTATATTCTAATGAAATTATGTATGATGGATTTAACCTTTAGGTAATACTTTCTATAATCTAGCTAAGCCAATATTTATAACATTATCATCAATACCATTGATATAGGCAGACAACTCAATATAGGGAGCATATATCTCAACTATTTCGATTGATTCATTATATATACTAGGTACTTTTCCGCGCTACGCGCGGATTATGTGTTATATTTTTTTGTTTGTAATTTGATTTCGTTTGTATTATTATTTTGTTTGTTTTCTTTTATGTTTAATTTTTTTTCTAATGTTAAATTTTAATCAAATGTGAATATGTATTTCCGTAATGTTTCATTATTGTTTTCACTTTTTGTTGTAAAATTTGATTTTTGGAATAATATGTCTGTTTAACATGTTTTTAAAGAATATTGTTATGTATTAACATCCCTTTCAAAATATGTTAATAAAACAAATTATTATCAATAATTATTTTCACCTAAAATTAAATTTAGAAAATACTTGGTAGATGTGTAGTTAAAGCATATAATATTCCAGCCAAAAAATATAGAGAGGTATCATGAACATTTTCATTAAAGTCTTCATTGGTAGAGCTTTAATAAAAACACCATGTTACTTATTTTCCAGTCAACTATTGTTGATAAATCATTTTAAAAATGTTTAGAAGATGTAAATACTTTTCAACTTCTCTTTGCTCTATGCTTTCATATATAAACTTTTGGTAGAACATTTATTTTTAAATATTATAAATTGGAAATAATTAATTATTTTTATTTTATAATATTAGTAATTATGTTTACATCAAAAAGTTAAATTCTATTTTTAAAACGGTAACTAATATTTAATATATTCTCTTTAATAATACCTTAGATTAAAATATAATTTAATATATTCAAAATTATTCAGAAAAATTATAAAATATTATATACATATATATTATAAATATAAATATATACATGATCCATAAAATAAAAACTTAAATATTATCCAATAATTTTATATAATAGATTTACATATGAAGTAATTAATGTTCTACCAATCACTTATAGTAATTAAAATGAGAAAATGAGAAAATGATAATTGTAAAATGAATAAGAAACCCATTTTTTGTCCTTTTTTTGTTTTTGTTGGTCGAACAATAATTAGAAAAAATATTTTTGGTTTTGCTTCATTTAATGTCTATATTTTAAATATTTTTTTCCTTGGTCTGTTCAACCGAAAATAACAAAACATCAAAACTTAATATTATGCAAGAATGATTGAAAAGAAAATAAAAGAAAATTAATTATGTTTTTATTATCATCGTGAAAATCTATATAGAAATAAATGAGCAAGTGCCCGAGGAAAGACTATAGTAATCTACTTGTATGAAAATACAACACAATAAGTGACACATTTAGATTTGTATCACCCATGTTACAATTCTTCAAAACAGTAGAAAAAAGTATAACCAAACCAGTTTTAACATGTTCTCAAAACTATTCCGAAAGATCCTCCCAGGCACCATGTTTGCAACAATGGCTGAATTTTTCACTTGGCATGTTGCAGAAATGTTGTGGTTGTCATCATTTGCATTAAATGAACTGTTATGACCAAAAAGGCGGCAGGGGTTCGTATACTTCCATTTAACTTACTATGGTTTACAACAACACGTCCAAAGCCTTGACTTAATATCCAAATCGACACTAAAAGCTTACATAAAATCAGATAACTTGTGGCTTTCCAGAAGCCACATAGAAGTTTAAAGAAAATTCCGATATAACAGGAGATATAAAGAGTGATTGGGATAAGCTTTACCGCACTGACATCATGTCTTTGTTTCTCCAAAGTAGCTCCAAGACCTTACACATTTAGAAGGAAAAATAATTCATTTCATAAAATCACATTTCGTACTTGAATTCAAAAAGTGGAGCATGTAAACAAACTGACAGACAAACCTTGAGCTTTTAGCGTAGAGCTCAAAACAATTTCCAGGACGTACATACGCAGTCTAATTCTACTACAATACTCCGGCATATTCTTCATATCATCTATAGAACGAAATAGGTGTTTGAGCCATAAGTGGTATTGCGCTTTAGAAAATCATCATCATCTCCGTATGTGTGTCGAGCATGTCTGACAATCCTTGCGCCGGATGCAATCTTCCAGCAACAAATAAATCATTTAAAAAAAGAAGCAAAAAAGCCAACAAAGAGACCAAGAACTTACCCGCTGGAACTGCAAATGTTGGTTTTTCTCAAATCATGAAGAGAGAAGACGATGGCAGTTACAAAATACATGCTCTGGTTACATACATTACCATAGTTTTCACATCACAAACGTGTATGGTTTGCCAAAATTTACTTGCTCACGCCCCGTATCCATGAAACGGTATGCAGCCTAACAAAGAATATAAGAGCATTTATTAAGAAGTAGGAAGATTCATATCACACTAACACCATGATTCAAGAGCCGCCAAACAAATTGACCAAAATAATTTTAATGAAGTATTCGCGAAGCACTTAGCATACTCGCAGCTTCGTGAGAAAAAGCACCTTTCATATTTTTCGCCAAAACATTGACACGTGAGAAATATCCAGTGAAGAACATATGACAACGTGAACGCAAAGACTGACTGCAGATAAATAACCTATATAACCGGATAACGTAATGAGGCACTAACAATTGTGCCCAAAGGCATCAACAATTACTTCAGTAAAAGTGAAAAAGCAGATTCACATTGACACGTGAGAAAGATTTGTATGTAGTTAAAAAAGCAAGATAAGGAGTAAGTATTACTCTCTCAATTGTTGGTGTCGCTCGATTGAAGCATTCTTTCGTGGGATGAAGAACGCATTGCGATCGGGGTCGTCGTTCTCCTTTTGCAGGCCCGTACAACATATCACCACTCGAGCGTATTTCTGGCAGTGACTTTTAGGTCTGTGTATAACTCGAGATCCAGTTATATAGAGGTTGGAAGTTAAAAAGAATTGGAGATGGTGTAGTTATTATTTTGAAGAGATCAATGATTAAAAAAAAACAATTGAAGGAAATATTAAAAGGTACATACATCCGTTTTTTAACCGATGAAGCTTGGATGTTAAGCTTAATTGTACGTTGGGTTGATGGCCAATAATTAATTTTAATTTTCGTATTAATTGTATTGAAGTAATAATGTTTGTAAGAAAGGCTGATGATGTGGGTATATGCTCTAATATGATTGGTTAGAATAAAAATGCTGAGGTGGATAAGCTGAGCACTCACCATATTCCCCTTTTAGTATAGGATAGATTATACTATTTATATAAAACAAAATTAATTTATAAAATCGTAAAAATAAATATTTGTGCGGTTTCACGGGTCAATCACCAACATATACGTTTAAAATTATAAATATATATTATACCATTTATACAAAACAAAAATTTACTTATAAAAAAGTAAAAAACAAACACCCGCTCGGGCGAGCGGGTCAAACTCTAGTTCTATTTTATAGATGCTTACATTTGCATTTATATTTCTTCACTTCTTGAAACCATGAGATTGTTTTTTTGTTTCTGAAAAAACTATCCATTTATATTTCGTAATTGAGTTGATTAGATAAATAAATATGAAAATGAAACTTTTTCCTATCACAAATTTCCATTTATTTATTTATTCACTCTCAATCAATTTTTTTTGTTGCTAAAAATTTCAGTATATTTTGTTTTGGTATGAAACATGTTCCTATATGAATCAATTTGAAACCATAGGTTGCACGGATGCTTCGTCGGACATCTGCTTCTTGCTTTGGAACCAGAATCGGAACCTTGTGAAAGGTTACAAAATCTCGCTTCCAAAACACTTCTAAAATATCATATTTAAAAACATGTTGGAAGCTTACGATTCCGTTTTGGAATCACCCTTCCATTTTTAAAAACACAGTGTCCTAAATAAATAAAAAAAGAAAATCAAGTTTTATATAAAATCTAAAATCAAAATTAATGACAAAGAGATAGAGAGAAAAGAAATATGAAATATTAACTAACATTAAAAATTATATATTTATGCACACATTTTTTGTTTATATCATATATATTCAAATATATTGTGTCAGTTATTTATGAAATATTAATATAATTAATCGGATAATGATTTTACAAACTATATTATTTATATTTTCAAAATTATAATATTAAGTCGTTTAAAATTAGTATAAAGGAATAAATGCTTTATTTTAATTTGAATCATATAGTTTTAGTCATATATTTTATATTTTTATACTTACATATATATATATATATATATATATGTATATATTCACATATATATGGATATATGCTTCCTAATTTTTCAAAACATTCTCACTTCTTCACTTCCATATGACTCTGCTTTCGTGTACCCACTTCAAATTCCATATAACATAGTTTGAAAACCCATATTTCATTTCACGATTTATTGAAAGAAAACAACAAAGATGTTGGTATTTAATTATCAGTGGAGGGTTGCCATGTGTCGTGATTAGTGAAGGGTATAAGAAAAAAAGAAGTGAAGGTTTAGATTTAATTCTCAACTATATTAAGACATGTGCCTTGCACGGGATGAGAATAATATCACATTATCAGAATAATCTAATTTTGCATTAAATGTAGTTCGTAACTTACAAAATAATAAACAAATTCAAAACTTGACAATTAAAACATGCATTACAAATTACAAAAGAAAAATGCGTTCTTTCTATCAGTTGAATACATGTGTGATGATAGAGATTGTATAAAAGCACAATGGGTTTTGGTCATCATATCTATTGTACATGGTCTAACCGTTTATAAATTGGGTTATGACTACAATGTTATTACGTCCGAATCGGACCTGACTGACAAACCCAGTTACCTGCTAAATAATCTGGTCTGCGTTTTGAAAAATATCCACTTACTAAAATCCTGATAAAACCTATTAAAAATCTTTAAACCCAATTACCGGTTGAACCACGGGATGAACCAGTGAATAACTTTTATTTAGTTTTTAGGCATTAATAGTTTTATTGAATACATTTTTTCTTCCAAATAAAAAGTTAGTTTTTACGTTTTCATTACTATCACATATATTATGTATCCCTTTAAATTTCTTTTTAATTTTTTGTTTATTTTTTTTATCATGAATAGCATTTGTTTTAAACTTATATGTTCTAACTTATATTATATTATTTTTTTAATTCTTTTTGTGAATCACTTGCTTTTATCTTGTTTGCTTGATTTACATGTTTCTAAATAAATAATGTTTTTGTTGTGAATCGAATTTATTAATCTTATTAAATTTTGGAAAATCATATATAATATCGACTAAACTATTTTATTATGATATTTAAATTTTGATATATGAAGAAGATATAATGAATGATGATAGAAAAAAATTAATGCGATTTGGTATTAATTTATTTTTTATTATCAAAAATTTACTGCAGTCTTGATGTATACTTTTAGTTTATTTTTATTCAAAATTTAGTTTATTAGTTACATTAGGTATCTAACACTTATGAGATTTAAATGTTGTTATGTTTTATTATATGTCATAATTCCTAAAACAAAAATTCAAAAACTTTAGGAATGATAAAAAATCATTTTAATTTTTTTTTAAAGTGCAATGAATAATAAAAATAAAACGATTAAAATTAATCTATTTATTAATAAATTATAAATTTCCTTTATATTTTTAATAGCTAATATACAATTATATTAAAACTAATCAATTTATTATACTACGGTTTGCCCGCAGTCGTTCCAGTAATCTGGTGAGCCATAAATTTACCAGTATAATGTACGGTTCAAGTTTAAAAACATTAATTATGAGTGTAATCATTGGAAATTTTAAAAGCCCAATTTAAATATATTTAGTCTAAGAATCATTATTCTGTAATTAAGACAAATTGTCTAAAAATAAAGTTATGAATTGGTTTTGCCCAAGAATTTCCTTTACTAATTCATCAAATATTAGTGCACACATATATATCCTGAATCAGTGCCATATGTATCTTTATATATTCTTTAATTTGAAATATTATGATCTTTGCATTGTAGCAAGTATTGTGTGATTGACTACACACATCACTGGAAACTTTGGAAAATATTATTTTTTGTTGTTAAAAAAATTAGGAAAATGATGACAAGAAAAAGAATTAGGAAAATATTTTTACCAACTCATTTATATACTAACCGAATTAATGCCACAATTGGCATAAGAAGATCTTTGAATTGATAGCAAGGACTTCATATGCACTAAATTGACATATATTATATTATATAAATATATTGCATATTTTTATGAGATTAACTTAGAATGCAAAACATATCCCTTATATATTAAATGAGAAGTCACTTTAGTGATTTCTACGTGGCAATCATACATACATTCTTAAAAAAAGTTTTATAATCTTATTGGTCGATTGTTTTCTTATTAATTTTTTTTTTGAAACCACAATACATTAATGAGGGTGTATTGAATTGAGAGTTTTAGGTGATTTGTGTGAAAATGACAAATCCGATGTTATTCAAATATGAATCTCAAAAACTCATTTAAAATCCACTGTTATTGAACTTAACATTTCATAAAGTACTCTGAAATCCACTGTTATTGAAAATATTTTAAATTTTGGAATTTTAATATTTTAAGTGATTTTAGAGTGTTTGGGTGGAGTTTCTTAGTTAAAAAAATAAAAATTGAAATCCCATGATTTTAGGTGATATTTTAGGATGGTTTAATAAAAATCACTTAAAATTATGCAATTGATTGAAATCATCTACAACCTCGTTAAAAATCAAATCACTTCAAATTTTATATTGAATATATCCCCCTAAATGTATTTTGTCGTCGATCTCTTCTTCCATACTCTTTCTTCGCTTTCTTTTTCCTGAGATATCTAAATTCGCCGATGATTTGCGAGATCAAACTGGCTTGGTACAGCTTCGATATCTCAACGCCAGGTCCTTCCCTCGCCCTTTTGTATACACTCATGCTGTTTTGATTTGCGATTTGGGGATTAGGGTTTTTGGATGTTTTTGAGATTGCACGGTTTTGACTTGAGATCGTTTAATTGGATTTGGGGATTAGGATTTTTGGATTTAATTGGATTTGGGGAGAACACACAGTACAACCGATCGCTCATTAGCTGCTCACTCACTGCTTCCCTTCGTCACTTAGCTCTGGAGCTTGATCTTGCTCATCCTATCAGCGGCATGTATTGTATTAAAAACTCTATGTTATCCCTATTTAACTTAAAATTTTTTTACTTTCTCAATTGATTCTTTGCATCTCTTCAATCTTCATATTACTTGATCAATAAGTAATTTCAGGGACAAGGGCACACTATGAATGCTACAACATCACAAAATCTTGAAGCTTTAGTGTATAATGATGTTCCAGTGAATGTATACATATGGGACATGGACGAGACTCTTATCTTACTTAGATCTCTGTTGAATGGGACCTACGCTGAGTTTTTCAATGGCTCTAAAGATGTTAAAAGAGGTGTTGAGATTGGTGAGATGTGGGAGAAACACATACTTAAAATTCTTCTATGAGTAAGTAAGTTCCTTTGTGTTCACAAAACTTATTCAAACCAGACACTAAAACATTAGTGCTTGTGTGGTTTTTTTGTTGTAGATTGAGGATTGTAATGAGCTGTTTATTGATTCATTGAGGGAGTATGATGATGGCAAGGATCTTTTAGTTTGGTTTAGTCTGTAGAGTTCTGTTTTGTCAGATCCTGTTTGTGTAACTTTGTTGATATTAACCTAATTAGGTGTTGATTTCAAGATCAAACAATTGACAGTAGGAGACAAAAGACTGAAACTCACAATCTGGGACACAGGTGGGTGATTCTGCACTTAAGATTATACAAGTTTATTTATGTTATTTCATAAGGGAACTAATGTAACATTGTCGGTTTTCTTCTTGTAGCTGGACAAGAACGGTTTAGAACACTGACTAGCTCTTACTACAGAGGTACCCAAGGAATCATTCTTGGTAATGTCACATCTTATCATTCAGTTACAGAAGACTAAAGAGATATTCATGTCTATGAACTGTTTAGTTAATGTTTCTTGGTGATTGTAGTTTATGATGTGACGAGAAGAGAGACATTTACAAACTTAGTAGATGTGTGGAGTAAGGAGATTGAGCTTTATTCCACTAATCAAGAATGCGTTACGATGCTTGCTGGGAACAAAGTCGATAGAGTAAGTTGCAATATGAGTTACAAAACTTACAATGGTTTGTTTATTCGCTGGTTGTCTTTGATGAAACACATATTATGATTACAGGAATCTGAGAGAGGAGTTAGCAGAGAAGAAGGGATTGCGCTAGCGAAAGAGGTCAAGTGGATGTTTCTTGACTGTAGTGCTAGAACTCGAAAAAACGTAGAGCAGTGTTTCGAGGAGCTGGCTTTGAAGATAAAGATCCATGGTTTGTGAAAAAAAAATTGTTCACAGAGGTTTGCCCGCAATTTTGTGGGTAGTTATATTATATGAAAAATACATATTATGTTTACACTATTATAATTTTTGAATAATAGTTAGAAATTTTAAAATTTTAATTTTAGTTTTAATTTCAAATAGCTACACAAATAATTAAAATTTTCAGTATATATTTTTCGAAGATCTATGACATTTAAAATAGTTCAACAACATAAAATTTAATCACTAAAACTATTTCTTTTACAGAAAACAATATTATAATTAATTAAGATAATTTTTTATAGAATTATTTTATATTCTATTTTAACACGTGAAAAAACGGAAATACTTTAGCTTTCAAGAACGTTTTTGTGTGAGCTTTAAAAAACATAAAAAGTTCTAATAACTCCTTGCCTACAAATCTAATTCTTTTATATACAATACTATGATTGACCCGCCTACCGGCGGGATTCCATTTTTATGTTTTTTTCACTTGTGTAGTAGTTGCAATATCATTTTGTCAATATGTTAGTAGGTTGGATGTGATATGACTAGTTTTACAGTTTTAGTATGGTGTATTTTTTTAATAAGCTTGGAAGTGTTTATATATGTGCTCATTCTTTTTTTTCTGTCATCGCGATGGAACCTTCGTTAGTGTCTTCGCGCGCAGGATATGTGTAAATTTAATTTAAAAATTATTTATTATTTGGAAGAATTTGTTTATATATGTGGTTTGAATTATGATGTTCATTATTGCCTTCTTATTTTGTTTTATTATGTTTTTAGTTTAAACTATTTGATGTTAGAATTTTTAGATTCAGTATCGTTACAATTAACTAAATTTCATAATTTGATACTTGATATAATTTCAAACCGGATGTATTCTTCTTTATTTTTGAATATATATATATATATATATATAGATATACTAGGATCGGACCCGCCCTACGGGCGGGTAATCAAATGAAAGAAACAATATAAATATACTTTAGATTTTAATATATATTTAGTTTATTTTAGTTATAATTTTTATTATTTTTACTACTTCTTCTTTTTTTAGAAATTATATATTTTTTACTATATTAAAACAATTAATAAAATTATAAGTATTTTAGTTTTTTCACAATATTTGCTTTTTCGAATTTCATATATTTTAATACATTTTTCTAAAATTTTATAATTCAAAATTTGAAAAAATCCAATTTTATTAAGAAAGTAACATTAAATATGATATTAATTGTTACGGTTTAATATTTATAAATAAAAGGTTAGGTTATATAATTACGTATTATTATATTTTAAAAATATATTGATGCTGCTTTTTATGTGTCTTCAAATTCACATCAACAAAAATTTGAAAATAATAAATTCCGAATTGTTTTTTTATCACCAAATTTTAGGCTAAACCAAAAGGATAATAGAAAACCACAACTATTTGATGTATTGTTAGCTATAAAGATTATTTATGCATTTGATGTATTGTTAATATATATAGTTTAAATGTTAAAATAACTTTGAAAGAGCTTTACAAATGATTAACAAAACAACATTGTATTGTTTATATACTTTTAGATTGATGAATCCAATTTAAAATAGTTTAAGGAAAAAATGAATTCATTTCAAATTCTTAATCTAATAATTATTTTATTTAAAGTGAAACATTATATAAAAAATCAACAACAAAAAAAAGACAATACTGTCAAAAAACTGTAAACCACATCCCTCGATAACTCAATTTGGTTAAAACTAAATATTGAATCCGAGCTATGCAGCCAAAGAAAAACCAAATCCTCACCCACTTAACCATTCACAAATCGGAAAAAGTATTAAATTTTTTTATGAACACCCCCGCACTTATGCCACTTATTTCCTCCTGCACCAAGTTAGTTTGTAAGCAAACATTAATCCAGGTGTTCATATTCAAAGTTTTGAGCTTTTACAGCTCTATCTTTAGTTAGGTTTAGTTACCTGATGGCTTATGCTGACTTGCATCTTTGGATTTTTTGACACAATTGTGTTGCTGTTGTTTATTGATCCACCATTGTGTCTCTTGCTCAGTGGTTCCACTCTTTATTCCTTACATTATTGATCCAAATTACTCAAGCTTTCAAAGCTAACATGTCTGCAAGCTCTTAGTGCAAAGAACTAATTTTTTAGGAAAAACCTTTAAGGTGTTATCTCCTCGTATTCTGAGTCATCCTCATAATCATCCAAACCCATCTAAAACCAAACAGAGCAAACATGCGTCAGATTCCAAAAATCAGCACAAAGATCATAGATTTCAAATAATTAAGTGAGTCAATGCTACTCACAACCCATCAAAAAGAAAACTAAATGTTGCACTACTTAAAACGAATTTAAAATCTACCATACCAAAGTAAAGAGTCGGATTTTTCTTCATCATCTGCCTCAGATTCACCAGCTTCAATGTTGGCGTTTTGATCATTCAACCCAGTGGCGTTTGATTTCTCCAATTCTAAATAACAATGTCAATTTATAAGTCGTAACAAAGCCACAAAACTAACTTTAACATAGTAAACTAAACCTACCATTTTGAAACCTATCCATGATGAGTTCCTTATCTTCTGAATAAAAATATGGAAAAAGTTGATCATAGACAAAAGATAAGCTTCCAACCTCAATATAAATAACCATCATAGTATAAAAACATTGGACCTTACCACTTACCAGATTTAACCTCACCTCTGAGACCATAGTTTGTTTCAAGTTATTTGAATAAATAGAAACAGAACCTGTCTAACCAGTCACATGGGATATATTTGTATAATCCTGTGAGGAAATCCAAGAACAAATCATGCATTAGCATCATCTCAGTATATTGAGGTCGAGATCAAATAACTGTTACTGTTGTACTATTCACACTTGGTTCTTGAGATGCTATCTTCTGAGCAGAATTTGAGCCATAGCACCAGTTGCCCAAAAGAATAAGATTAGAGTCAATTAGAAGTTTCAACTTAAAGCAAACAATCTTTCTTCTCCCCTAGGGGCTTGCACAATGATCTTTCCTAAAGCAAACAAAACCAAATCTAAGAAGACTCGGTAAATAATATGAAACGTTAGTAAAGTTAATTGCACTCATTGCCAAAGCTTTTAGTTACTTTGAGAAGCAACTTTGCGGCTTGTGCACTACTATTATAGTCCTTAACCACTTCATTGCAGGAGGTTAAAATAAAGATTTGGAAACAAAAGTATGAAAATTCTGAGATTAGACACTGGGTTTTGTTTAAAAACTCTGATGATCATGAGTATTAAGAATGCAATAACCTTAGCACCGAGGAGGAGCATGTCCACACCCATATGCTCTTGCCACCGTGTATCATGTTCTTGCTTCCCGAAAGCTTAGAAGTCGGACCTAGACTGTAGAAGAACAACGTCCAGCCTTCAAATCATAGAAGAGGATAGATGAGTTCGCCATTCTTCTGAGAATTAACTTTCAACTGTTATTTGGATTTGTGAGAATGATATTCATGGTGTGTGAGCTTACCATTTTATAGCTGGAGATGCACCGCCTTCAAGAGAAGGAAGATGCAATGAATGAAAAATCGTGGTTATAGTGGTCAAAGATATTAAGAACGTAGTTAATGGTTGTGAATAAATTCATCATGTAACTGTTCCTGGGAGATGAAACAGAAACAAAACGCCACTGAGACAGTTCAATCCTAGGAATCATCATCAAGATTCGTCTCACAAAACATTATCGGATTCACCATTGTCTCTCTGGTTAGTGAAAGAAAATGAAGAAGATGATGAAACGGAAACCTAGTTTCGTGGGTCGGCATATGAGAAGAAGAGATGTGTGACTGGTTTTGTTATCATATTTAAGCCCAAGCCCAAATGTAAACCGTAAAAACCCAACAACTGAAACGTTTGCAAAAAATCTTTTAGAGAAAACACGTGTCATCATATCCTTTCACTATTTTCTGATGTGGCAGTCTTAGAGGAGAGAAAAACTCTTCTTTATATATAAAGATGCTGATTTGTTTGTTTTATTTTATATCATTTTCTTTCATTTATACTTTTATATCTTCTCTTTTTCATTGGAATTTTTTTAAAACTATATATATATACATCTTATTTATCTTGAGAAAAAAGTTAAAAATTTATTTGAGTCCTCAAATATTTATTTATTTTCATTAGGAGTATATATAGCTTAAAGTGTTACAAAGTTGGTCGTCCAGAAGTTTTTTTTAGGTAGTTGTTGTTCACTATAACAAATGAGAGGATGACTTAGATGATTAATCAAATAGCATTACATCGAACCTAAAATCTAATCATTTCCCTACATTATTTACACACATATCTTTGTATTATACCTTTTTGTGTTACATTTTTCACATACTCATATTTATAATAATTCTGTTGACAACAAAAAAAAAACTTATAATAATTCTTTGCACACCTTGTGTTTCTTTTGTAATTCTCTAGCCTTTTTCGTTTTTGTTCGAAAATGTAGAAGCTAATTTTGTTAATTTTTAAAAGGAATTGATGTACGTAGAAGCAAGATGTTTGCTTCATATCTTTCTTCTTAATTTAATTTCCATGTCGTAAGTGTTTCCATCTTCTGGGGTTGTGGTGATTATGAACTTGTCTGGGAGCCAGGCTGTTTCAGATTGTTCTATTTAAAGAAGTATTCCAACTGTGGTGAATAGTTTTGTTATTTAGAGTTAGTCGTTTGATGTCGTTTTTTTTGTCGGTGAAGCTGAGTTGTCCTGTTTCTTTAGGAGATGAAATATGTGATGACGGTACTGAGTGGTATGAAGCTTGAATGTTACGTGGTGATAGTTGGGGATTGCATTAAATTGTACATGGGTTATGTTTTCCTACGTAGTGATGATCTTTTGGCTGATAGTATGTTGCAAAATAAGACAATTTTTATTTTGGTAAAACTATTTTATATTAATTATTTGTGAATCTTTTAGTGGAATTGCCAACATATTTAAAAAAAAAAAAAAATTCTTTCTTTGAATGTTTTGAGTTTCTAGATAAATAATCAAAATTTTTAGAAGAGAAAATCTAAAACTATAATGTTAGAGAGTTCGAGTGGAACTTGCCACAACTCACAAAGACTTATTTATACATAACAAATAGGTTATGTTTGTGTGTTTAAAAGAATAGGTTTAGACTATCACGTCTTAAATATCCAACTGAGGAGGAAAAGGGTTTGAGTCAAGTCAAAACATAGGATATACTTCTGAAATGGATCATGGGAAATGTTAGACAATTTTATCTTATTCCATCGGGTTGTTTTCAAATTTGAAACCGTCACGGTTAGAAATGTTTATCTCAAAGCCAGAGTGGGTCAGTTAAAAACAATTTCGCATTTTCCAAAACAAATATAATTTCAACTAAAAGAGCAAAATCTGTCATGTTGCCGTTAGGTTCATGATGTTTTAAGGTCAAATGATAGGAGAGCTTCTGAGCTTTTTTCAAAACTCGTCAATCAAATCTGAAAAGATTATAACTACAAAAGAAAAATCAAAAGCAATTAATCAAACAGGGGATATTCATTTAATTCTTAGAATAGAAACAACTCTTGATGATCCAATAAAGAATCCGATCAAGGCTATGTAGCATCTTAACTAATAAAGTGGAATAGCTGCATTTGAGGGAATTTTGTTAAAATCAAGGTGGCAGGAAAGAAATGGAGGAAGATGATGAGTTATTCACCTGCTCTTGCAGTGTATGAATAATAAGAGACACTCTCTCTTTCCGTTTATATCTTCTATCTCCACACCTTTTCTGACCTCTTTTAACTCTCTGGTTTAATAAATTCTACGCCTATCCCTCCCCCTGTCTCTAGATCATGAACGGTGGTGCAACCTCGACGGTTCAGAACATCGACCATCCTCGTATTTTGCTTGTAACTTCTCGTCCTCTTTTCTACCTCAGATTTGGCTTTTTCATCACCACCATCTCTAACTTTGCTCTCTAGGTACTCATACTCATTAAAGTCCTTCATAGACATAACTTCAACAATCACTCAAATCTACAAAACATATAACCAATATGCGAATTAGTGTAAGAACATTCACAAACACAAAATCACTCTCATACGGAAAGTGTCTTTCTTTTCCTTTTGAGAGTTTTCCTTGCTACTTCTCCAAATAAAGAATCAACCACCCATAACAGATAAACGGACAATAATGAATAATTTACAATCTTTTGGCGGGAAAAATCTATGATAGTGTTTAATCCTAACATATTAGAAATAATGAGCGAGCGTACAAAAAAAGAAGAAGAAAAAGACCCTTTAAGACACTATCATTTACCTCGTCATCTTGGTCAAAGTACATAGAAACAACAATGGTTTTCTACTGAAACTCTCATCCTAATCTGTTCTCAACAAAATGCGTCATCAAAGTAAATCCAAAGACTCCAACTGCCAAAAGCACCAACAAGAGAACCATTGTTACATGAAAACATAAACAGTACCAGCATCAATGCTGAAAATCGTTACCTTTTTTATAGTGACGGTTGACATTCACGGGTGCCGGCATGAGAGATGACTGAAAAAGGCTCTTTCTCTTTTGGGGGTGGGTCTAATATAATTATATTTATAATATCACTTGTATTATTTGGTAATTTGTATTAATTAGTTCTAGAGTTATTTTTTATTTTTAGATCTTATTAAAATAAATAACTACTAAAAGTTAATAATCAATCAAATTATAACTATTTTAAAAACTTAACCTATTAACAACACATAAGAAAATATCATTTAAGTGATTTCTCAATAAATATATAGTAGAATTTGCTTCTTTAAAACTAAGAATACATTTAGTAAAAGTAAACATAAAAACATGTATTAAGAAAATGGTAACTTAAGCAAATTTTCTCATAATTTTATTAAATCGCAAATAACACCTTTTCACTTATTTTTTATTTAGTGTTTATCATGAAACTCAGATGGGTTAAGAAAACAAATTCTTTGTTAAAATTACCTCCCATCATCACCTTATTTTATCAAACATTAATTCATATGACCAAACTTTTTTTATATAAACTAAACATACTTTTGATATCTTTTAAAAGTATTATTTTAATTTACTTTAAAATATACTTATTTTAATTAAATCTGATTAGCTAATTCTATATAAAAGAAAAAAATATTTAAGGTTTTAAATAACGCAATGTCGTTATTTTAGGAATTTATATTTAATATTAATCTGAGATGCAATAGTAAATCACAACAAAAATGTTTTATTTGTATAAAATTAGTTAAAAGTTTACTATCATACATTTTAAAGGTTTATTATACTACAAAAAATACATTTCATTTTCTTAAATATTTTTTCTTACTTTCAGTTTACATTATATTTTCCATATTTGACTTTAACAATTATAGAGCTGATCATTTTTATTGATCTTCCTTACTTAATTTATTTTAATGTTTTAAAACACACATGAAATCATTAGTTAAACATTTATAGTAACAAAAAATACATGTACCTCGACAAACAAAGAAAAAATAACTAGATAGAAATATAATAGAACCAAGAACAACAACCATAAGATTTGAGCAGACCATATTTCAGCATTGAAACAACCACTCGTCCTACTTCCCCCCACATTAAAGATGCATGGTATATGTGAATATCAATTTCCTTGCACTTGCAATACACGGAAATCAATAAATTCACTATTCAAATTAGTTTCCATCAAAATCCACTTCAACCAATATCACAATATGTTTTCATATCCGCACATGGTGCAGACCAGTCACCTAGTATTCACTATTTTTGGAATCATATGTTAAAAGTAATTAATTTTATTCCAATAAATAGTCCTTGTTACCAATTATAAACAAAAACAATACTTAATTTCGGCTTCTTGTAAATGAGTAAACTAATGAAAAGTAATTTGTCCCAAGATTGAGTCATTGAAACGTTTAACCGTAAAAATGGACCAATGTATTATATTCTAACTAATTTGTTGTTATTGAGAAAAATTAACATAATAATTTCACCTTCCTTGAATTATATAAAATTCTGTTCTTATGGACACTACAAGAAAGGAGGGTAACTCCCGAAGAAATTCCGACGGAGAGCGCGGCCGTCGGAATATACCGACGACTTTCCGACGGCAACCCGACGAAAATGGTAATTTTGTTTTCGTCGGAATTTTGTCAGAAAAACCCGACGAAATTCCGACAACATCTCATCCGTCGGAAATTACCGACAGATATCCGACGAATTTTTGACGACTTTTGTTACCGTTGGACATCGTCGGGACTCCGTCGGAAATTCTGTCAATAATTCCCGACGGAACATGGATCCGTCAGGAATCCGTCAGAAATTCCCGACGGAAAGGAGTGTTCGTCGGGAATCCGTCAGAAATATCGATGATTGTTGTTACCGTTGGAAGTAGTCGCTAATCGGTCAGATATCCGTCAGACATTTCCGACGGATTTCCGACGGTTTCAGCAATGTCCGTCGGAAATCCGTCGGAATTCCGTCAGAGTGTCGGCATCTTTCTTCTATAAATACATGCTCTCCTCATTTCCCCTCATTCACTCTTCACTTCTCTCTTCTTTCTCTCTTTGGAAACAACATTTTCGAAAAAAATCATGTCTTCATATAATTTTCGTGCGTGGATGGATAATTATCATATGGACCCAAACACCAATTTACTTACGGAAGAATACGCGAGAGGCATTGGAGAATTCATGACGGTAGTTCAACGCCAACCAGAAGCAAATACTGGTATGTTAAGATGTCCCTGCTCTTCATGTAAAAATAGTAGGGTTTTAAAGGAATGGGATGTTTGGAAACATTTATATAAGAAAGGGTTTGATAGGAGTTACAAGGCTTGGTATCTTCATGGAGAAACTAGTTATGAATATGGTAGTACTAGCGAAACTCAGATTGTGGATAGGTTAGAAGAACTCGGAAATAGGTTTGAAGAACAAAGAGAAGATGTAGATTATGGTTATGGTATGGAGCAGATGGTTAACGATCACTACAGAGGGGAAGAAGAACCCAATGCAGAATCTATGCGATTTTTTGAAAGGTTGGATGCAGGAAAACAACCTTAGTACACAGGATGTAGAGATGGTCATTCAGCTTTATCATCTGCAACTAGATTGATGGGTATTAAGACAGATTATAATTTAGCTGAAGAATGTGTGGATGCGATTGCTGATTTTGTTAAAGGTGTTCTACCTAAGGGAAATCTTGCACCGGGATCATATTATGAGGTGCAGAAACTTGTTGCGGGTCTTGGCTTGCCGTATCAGATGATAGACGTATGCAGAGACAACTGCATGATATACTGGAGAATGGATGAGAAACGGAGTTCTCCCAAACCCAGCGAATCAACGAAATGGTCGAACGGGTAAATTTCTTAGATTTTCATTTCATTAATCTTTTATTTTTCATAATATTATAATAATCTAAGTTTTCAGGTAAATTTCTTAGATTTTTTTAATTTTATTAATCTCTTAATAGGCGGTCCCAAAGAAGAAAGGTTATCTGGTCGGTTTGGCTCGTCGTGCTTCTTCGTGTCCTGCATCGTCTTCGCAATCTTCATATGCTGATCCGATGATCATTGAGGAGCTTCAAGACAAGACTCAGCGTATTCAAGCGTTGGAGACCCAGAACGCTACAGTTATTGCTCAGATGGCACAACAATCGGCTCAAATGGAGCAACAGTCGGCTGAGATGGCGGCATATCGAGAGGAGATGGCGGAGACCAGGAGGTTAAACCAGGAGCTTATGAAGAGGATGGAGGATATGTTTTCTAGCAGGTTTTAGTGTTTTTTTTTAAATTATGCACTTTTTGAATGTTTTTTTTTAATTTTGTAAAACTTTAAAATTTCTATAATATATTTTGTGTTATTTTATATTAAATTTGAATATTTTTAAATAATTCAATTAAATAAACTAAAAAAATAAAATATTAAAAAAATAATTTTTAAATTCAAATCCGGAATATCCCGACGGCCATGATCCGTCGGAAATTACCGACGGCCCTTTTCGTCGGAATTTCGTCGGGATAGGCTATTCCCGACGAAATTCCGACGAAAAAGGCTGTCGATATGGCTTCGTCGGAAACTCAAATGTCGTCGGGAATCCGTCGGAAAATTCTGACAGAATTTCCGAGTCCATTCCGACGGAATTTTTAGATCAGGTATTTGGTCGGGACGGCGTCGGAAATTGAAGTCGTCGGAAATCCTCGGAATTCTGTCAGAATTTTCCGACGGATTCCCGACGACATTTGAGTTTCCGACGAAGCCATATCGACAGCCTTTTTCGTCGGAATTTCGTCGGGAATAGCCTATCCCGACGAAATTCCGACGAAAAGGGCCGTCGGTATTGCGGCAGCATCTTGTAGTGGGAGTTTAATTGTGATTTATTTTGTGTTAATTTTGCTTATATCGCAAGAATAAATTATATGTTATCGTTGAGGATATCATGATTTTAGATGACTAATATAACAACTATGAGGCCACGGTAAACAATATTACTGAAACTAATTTTACATCTATGATTTTTTATTGTTTGAGTTTATTAATAAAGTGCTATGTTGAACATGAGAAATTTAATTTGTCATTTGATAAAACAATACATATTATATAGGAAAAATGGTTAGTGGCTAAGAGTGCTTAGAAACACCACCGTAGTAGGACAATGAATATTGTTCGTAGCATAAATATCATATTCGTGTGACTATTAATAGATTATATATATATATATATGTACTCGACGGCTGACTTTATATATTATACCAATGGTGAAGGTGAGCGGCGATCACATGGAGATCTAGGCAATGGTGTACCATTTCGAAGAGTTCCTTTGAAATCTCGATCACTTTATCATCATCACGTCCATCGACAGTGATAAACGGATCCGTATTGTTGCAGTGAGGTTTCGATGATCTGAGAGGTTGCTTCTCCATCATTCTTTGGTGTGGACGAAGTCTATCGATCAGCTCGCTGGAAATCTCTTTGTTGGCTCATTCAGTGCTCTCAAGCCTCCGTGAATCTCAGTGTATTGGATCCATTGATTCATACACGACCAGTCTCGTCCCTGCTATTACTCACGCTCTGTTTTGAACATTAAAAAACAGAGGACGCATACGAGAGCTGCTGTGCTTCTACTATTATCGTTACGAGATCTCCTGGTCAGCCCTTATCTGTTCATATGGCAGATCCTAGAGGGAAGGCTATCCGATATGATGATGAAGAACCGTTCCAGTTCGAAGACGATGATGCCGCGAATGTTATGACGGAGTTCCGTATGTCTCTAATCGGAAAAATACTCTATCCTAAGAAGCAGAATGTCGAGAAACTGGTCCAGTACATGCCGAAGCAATGGTATATGCAAAACCGCATAACGGCGAAGGACCTAGGGAATGGAAAATTTCTATTCAACTTTTTGACAGAGGACATAAAGACGGTGTTTAGCCAAGGCCCCTTTCACTACAACTATTGTATTTTTGTTCTAGTGCGATGGGAGTCTATTGTCCACGACGATTACCCATGGATAATCCCTTTTTCGGTTCGCTTAACCGGAATGCCTTTGCATTTCTGGACAGTCAAGAATCTGCGAGGTCTTGGCGGACGTTTAGGAAGAGTTGATACTCTGGACTTGAAGAAGGACGCATGTTGATTGATATTGATACTCGGAAACCACTCAAATTCAAGACAATGGCGGCCTCGCCTCATGGAGATGAAGTAACAATACAGATTACATACGGTCTTCTGTTTAAGCATTGTACTTCCTGCGGGTATCTTACTCATGAAAAAGAGTATTGTTCGGTGACCAAGGATGTGGCTCGTACTCAAATAAACACTGGCCGGTCGGGTGTTTTTGCGAGAGTTCAGATACCCGATGAAAATGCTGCCTCTCAATCATGTTTGAAGGAACAAAAGTTGGATGATAACTGTAGCCGTGAGATAGGTGCTTTTTGTAGGCAGCAATATGCTGGTGAGTCTTATGCTCACAAGGCTGTGGTTCACAACAAACCTGTCGCCTCCTCTCGCAATAGACAGGATTACCGCAGGGATGCTAAGCTTGATAGGGTGGCAAGAAGAAGAGATGAATGGAGATCAACTCGACATAGTAACTCCCCGTATGCAAGGCATTCAGAGCTACAATGGCGCGAGAAATCGACGCACATCTCTGCTTCCTCACGGCCTGTGATCTCAGAGACGAGGAAAAGGGTTCCGTATGAATGCCAATCTAGTATTCAACGAGGTGAAGAACTCCAGACAAGTTCTCAGCGGAGCACTGAACCCCGGAGTGATGGGGATAGGCATACAAGGAGATTGTCCAGTGCTATTGTATCTCCAGTGACTACGAAACCGGCTGATGAGAACGTCACCTATTGGTCCAAGAGTGTGGTTCGCTCCATCACGTTCTCACCTCAACGTCTTGAGAGTGATAATAATCAGGTTAATGGCGCCTTACGTGATATGGAGAATTTGGATACGGCTACCGATATGTTGGCCGGCGATTTGCAAGATGATGATCTTTTTATGAAGAACTTAAGGAGATGAGTGGTGGTGAACACTCCTCTAAGGGGTTGAGATCGTCCACTTCAACAAATGGTACTGACAGAGCCAGGAGAAACCGGAGAGGAGATCGATTGAACCCCCCATTGGGGAGTCAGTCCAAAAAGCATGAATTCCTTCGTCGCAGATCTCCACGACTGCGATCGATCATTTCAGGCTCGCAGAAGCTGCATGGAGAGAAGGAAAAGGCTAAGCGCCATCGACACAAGATCAAGTCTACACATGAGGGTTCTTCCAAGGGTGATGGTTTGATGGGTTCCAAAAATCCATCCCCACATCATCTATGAGGACACTCAGTTGGAACTGTCGAGGGTTTGGGAACAAACTCACAGTTCGACGCCTTACGGAGATGTGTCAGAAGCATCGCCCAGTACTTGTGTTCCTTTCTGAGATGAAGAATAGAAGGCTGCTAATGCAAGACATTCAGGCCGACTTAGGATTTGATCATGTTTTTACTGTTAAGCCACTTGACCTCAGCGGTGGTCTAGCTTTATTTTTTATGGATGAATTTCAAGTTAAGGTTTTATTTTCGAATAACAGAATGATTGACACTGAGGCAGTCATCGATGGAATAAAAGTCTTTATGACGTTTGTTTACGGGGATCCTGTATTAGAACGGAGAGATTTAGTTTGGGAACGTCTTACGCGTTTCTCAACTACAAGAAATGGACCTTGGTTTATGATAGCGGCCTTTAATGAAATTACCTGTCATGAGGAGAAGGAAGGAGGAAGAGAACGCACAGACATTTCATTCTTACCCTTCAAGCAAATGCTGAGTGACTGTGGTATGCTGGAGTTTCCTTTTACAGGAAACATGCTTTCCTGGGTAGGAAAAAGAGCAGGGAGAACTACCGTTAAATGCTGTTTTGATAGGGCTGTTGGAAATGAGGACTGGCATGAGAAGTTCCCTCATTCTAAAGTGCAGTATATGAGGCTCTAGAGATCGAATCATCGTCCGATCCTAGCAGATATTCTTAAAAAGAAGCCGCGACGATCAAAAAACTTAAATTTGATAAGAGATGGCTGGATACGAGGAACTCAGGAAAATCATACTTGAAGGATGGAAGTCACCAGATCTCCCACCTGATGCAAGTATCATGGAGCATATTGCAAGTTGTAGGCGAGCCTTATGTGACTGGAAAAGGTAACATAATCTGAATGCGGTAGCTCTAAAGGAATTATCTGACGCTCTTAAGGCGGAGGAGATATTCTGGAAGTAAAAGTGCAGGGTGTTCTGGTTAAGGGAAGGATATCGAAATACTAAATTCTTTCATGCCCTAACGAAGCAGAGAAGAGCGAGGAACATGATTACTCAATTGTTGGATGAAGATAGGAACGTTGTAGAGGATGAGGAAGGACTGGTAGCCATTGCTACAAGTTATTTTAGACACATTTTCCAATCATCAAATCATGAGGAGATAGAGGATGCTCTATCTGAAGTTACTACTACACTTACGCCAGCAGATAATGAGAATCTCAAAGCTCCAATCACCGAGTGGGAGGTTAAACTGGCTCTTTTTGCAATGCACCCAGAGAAAGTCCCAGGGCCGGATGGAATGACTGCGTTATTCTACCATAAATTTTGGGATATTGTAAAGGATGATCAAACTCTTATGGTTAATAAATTCCTTTTTGAAGGAACGTTGCCTTCTGGTCTAAATGATACCAACATCTGCCTCATTCCAAAAGTAGATAAGCCAAACCAGATGAGCCAGCTACGTCCAATTAGTTTATGTAACGTTAGTTACAAGATAATCTCTAAGGTCTTATGCTAGAGATTAAAAAAGGTTCTACCAGATAGGATTTCAGAAATCCAGTTATCTTTTGTTGCCGGAAGACAGATATCTGAAAACATTATGATAGCCCAAGAGATGTTCCATGCCTTAAGAACAAAACCGAGTGGACGCAATAAGAGGATAGCTATTAAAACAGATATGAGTAAGGCATATGAAAGAATGGAATGGTCCTTCATCGAGACCACCATGAGAAAGATGGGATTCTCAGAAGTCTGGATAACCTGGATAATGCGATGCGTAACATCAGTAAAGTACAAGGTTCTTATGAATGGCCAGCCAAGAGGGAATATTGTCCCGGAGAGAGGTCTACGTCAGGGGGATCCTCTGTCCCCTTTCATTTTTATTCTATGCACGGAAGCGCTCGTTAGCGTTCTAAATCACGCAGAGAATCAAGGAAAGATAACGGGGATGCGCATCATGCGTGTGTGCCCTTCGGTATCTCACCTTCTCTTTGCTGATGATAGCATGTTCTTTTGTAAGACAGAGCCCCGTGAATGTGAAGAAGTAATGAAAGTGGTCAAGAAATATGGACAATCTTCAGGACAATGTATTAACTTTGATAAATCTTCTTTACTCTTTGGTAAAAGAATCGGTCAGGATGTAAGACAAGAGATCAAAAACACACTTGGAATCCAAAATGAAGGAGGAATGGGTACCTACGTAGGAATCCCAGAGGATATCAGTGGATCCAAATGCAAGCTTTTTGCCTTTCTCAAAGATATGTTAAGGAGTAGAGTAAATGGATTGACTGGACGGTGGCTATCAAAAGGTGGCAAAGAAGTTATGATAAAATCGATACTGCTAGCTCTCCCGACTTACGTAATGTCCTGTTTTCTTCTCCCATTGGATATTTGCGAGAACTTAGCTAGTGCCATCGCACAATTCTGGTGGAGTTCAAATCCCCCCAAAAGAGGTATACATTGGACAAAATAGGACAAGTTATGCTTATCCAGGTAGGAAGGAGGGATTGGCTTTAGGATGATACATGAGTTCAACCTGGCGCTGCTAGCAAAGCAATTATGGAGATTAGTTCAATATCCAGATTCCCTGGTAGCTCGCGTTTTGAGAGGCAGGTACTACAGATTGAGTTCGCCTTTGCGTCAGCTCACTGTTAGTAGCCCATCATATGTGTGGACGAGCATATCGGCGGGACGTGCATTACTATTGATAGGAATTAGACACAAGGTTCACTCGGGATATGAGGTGAAAGTCTGAGAGGATCCTTGGATCCCTACCATTCCAGCAAGAACATACCGTCATCCCTAGGGAACGGAGTTGAGGAGACCCAGGCCATAAGTCTGGGGAACATATGCATGGTAGATGGATCTTGGACTTCTACTGATCTTTTCATTGGTTGTGGCTGGGTTTGGAATGATAGCTCGGGGAATAGTCAGTTAATGGGGCTGCACAATTTTGATAGAGTGGAGTCTTCGTTGCATTCAGAGTTGGAAGCTCTGCGGTGGGCAATGGAGAATATGCTTCAACATTCGTCATGTCAGAGCTTTGGAACTGATTGCAAGGAGATGATTGCGATGCTCAGGGATCCCTAGGAATGGCTTAGCTTCTCAACGGAATTGGAAAAACTCTCGACACTGAGGACTTGCTTCCCTCATTTCAAGATTTTTTACGTTCCTAGGCTTCAGAAAAAAATTTCTGACTCTTTAGCTAAGTCAGCTAGATCTTTTTATCGTAAGCTCGTGTATGTTGATTGTTCTATTCCGGTCTGGTTATCCAGACCACCTCAAGCTTGAGTAATAGATCAGCTATTTGTTGCAAAAAAAATAAAAAATAAATATATTATACCAATGGTATATTCTGTAAATACTCTAGTAAAGAATGGTCATTTAATTAGTTAGAGAAGTATTGTATTTTTGACCCAAAAATAAAGAGAAGTATTGTGAGAATGACACCTCAACAAATAGCATGAATGTAAATAAATATCAAAATAAAGGTTAGTCTTTAAATTTGCTTCTCTATTAATAAGTAGAGTAGTGACAATGAAACAAGGAATAAAAACAAGGAAAGAAAAGCATAAAATGATGGTGATTTTGTGCTTTTCTGTCTCTACATTTTTCTATCCACATATTTTCCATGCCCACGCTTTCCTCATCTATGCATCCCATTTATTAGTATTACTAGATAATAGTTCACGCCTTGCGCGAAATGATATTATTAATTTTATTATTTTTTGCATAAGAAGATATTATATCTCTTTAATCCTATATATGACTTAATCACTCTTTTCGGGTCAGCAAATGAGTCTGGCAATTGATTGATTAGTTAGCCTTTGTAAATGTATAATATTTTGGACGTCTAATCCATTCTTTAGTCCGAGGATCTAGCCAAGACAATGATGGTTGATTCCATTCTTATTTCTTTTACCAGCTTATTATTTTCTCCCTCTGATGTTGGATAGTCGGATTTATTAAACTTGCAATCCATGTACTTGGCCTTTAAATAGATCACCCAGTAGTCGGCTCTAGGTACCTAATAATCGTGGGAGAATCATATCCAACATATATCCCCATCCTCCTTTGAGGTCCCATCTTAGTTCTCTGTGGTGGAGCATTTGGTACATAGACGGCACATCCAAATGTCTTACGATGGGATATGTCTGGCTCTTGACCTGTTAATAATCGAGATGGGGGTCTCCATGCTCACTAGATTTCCTGATGCGTTTTAACTCAAATGCATGTAAAATTGCGTGATCCCAAGCTGAGACTGGGGGTTTTGACCTCATGAATGGTCTCGCAATCAGCTGTATGCGTTTATTAAAAGATTCAGCCAAGCCGTTTTATGTATAGACATGCGCCAATGTTCTACACTTGCCCCCATGGACATACAACAATCATTAAACGCTTGGGACATAAATTCACCAGTTTATTATTTACTTAGTCACTATGACTGGTGATGGCTTATCAATAAGTTTTCCTTGTGTACATGCTACACATGTGAGATCCTTTAGGATAACTCTTTCTTTCAATGTGGGCACTTTTGGATTAGATATCAATTTTTGCATCATGTTTGAACCAGGATGGCCAAAATCCGGTTGTGGCCATCAATACTATCTCTATATGTGTGCCCTCAATACTATCTTGGCCGTAGCCCTTCATCAGACTTTCTATACCCCGCAGCATTGGCGTTTTCTTAGTGTAATAATATCTAAGAGATTTCATATTTATAAAAACTTTCATCTTATTAAGTTCAAAACAATCAAGATAAATTCAAAGCAACAAAAATAATAATAAAAACGTGAAAGCAAAGCAAAACACAAAAATTGATGTCGAAATCAACTTATTCTTTTAAGCAATCAGAAGTTTCATAATCCATAAGATCATCTTGATCATGGTTAAAGTCACCATTGCCATCTTGGACCAAATGAGCTTCTGGATTTTTTCCTTTATGACTTTCTTGGTAGAGGTCAACAAGATGTTTGGGAGTTCTTCATGTCTTAGCCCAATGATTCCCCAGTCCACATCTGTGGCACACTGATTTTGTCGAGTGTGGTGGTTTACCACCACGCCCTCTGCCTCGACAACTGTCAAAATTGGGTCGACGACCACGGTTATAGTGGTTCCCACGGCCAGGTGAGTTATAGTGTCCACGCCCACCATGCCCTCTCCATCTACCACGGCCATGGCCGTGTGGTCTATCACTCTGAACGTGGTTACTTTCTTTAGATTCTTTCTTTTCTTCTGCGGCCTTATTGGCTTCAGGTAATGGGGCTGATCCAGGAGGTCTCAGTTCACTGTTTCTCATTAATAACTCATTATTTTGCTCAGGTAGCAATAGACATGAGATCAGACTTGCATAAGTGTTGTAGCCCTTTTCACGATATTGTTGTTGTAACAACACATTGCTTGAATGGAAGATGGAGAAGGTCTTTTCCAGAAAATCCTTTTCCGTTACATTCTCACCACATAGTTTCAATTTAGAAACAATTTTGAATAGGACTGAGTTATACTCATCCACGGACTTGAAGTCCTGGATTCTGAGATGGTTTAACTCATATGTAGCCTTTGGTAATAACACCGTTCTCTGGTGATCATATCTTGATTTTAACTCTATCCAAAGGTCTAGAGGTTCTCAATAGTTAGATACTGATCTTTGAGACCCTCAGTATGATGATGGCGAATAACCATTATTGCCATGTATTTCTCTCTTTCAGTAGTATTATTGCCCTCGATGATACATTCACCGAATCCTTTTGATCTCAGGACAATCGAATTGTCTTACCTAATATTTTGTTACACTTTTTGTTTCTGAATCTGCATTAGCGTGACCAGTGCGATATCCAGAAAAGGAGCTCTTGAATGATATGAAGTAATTCTTGGTGGAAGTGGTTCTCTGAATGATCCGATTATAATATTATTTTTCAATTCCTTGTTCGATTATCTTTGAAATATTGTTTTGTTCGAAATATCTAGGTGGTTGATTAATTTTGATTTTCCATTGATAATGAATAGTTATTTCATCCCATTTTAATTTTTTAGAAACGTATGTAACCAGAGTGGGGAAGGATAGGGGTGGGCACAATTACTTGCTATTCGGCTTATACTCGCTACTTGATTCGTACTTAGTTCTTAAAGTCGAGTCTCGTTTTGGTCAAGTCGAGTACCAAGTCGTTTATTTCAATTAATTGCAAGTACAAGACAAGTATCAAGTACTAAAATGAAAACAACTACTTGAAGTTATTGGCTTGTTACTCGTGACTTATTACTTGACTTATTACTTGACTTATTACTTGACTTATTAGTCATTTTTACTTTTAAACAAAAAATCTCTAAATTTTAATCAAATTACTTTTTTTATACGATAAATGAATTAGAAATGATATACTACAGAAATATTTTAGAGATTTTTTTTTAATTTTACATTTATCATATATCGGCTAAAAACATATAAAAACTAAATAAATATTCTTTATTAAAATTGTTTAGAATAGAATTATAACTAAATTGTTTTCTCTTAAATTCATATACAAGGTTCAAGTAACTAAAACTAATAAAATATTATTAAATAATTATATAATAATAATAATTTATAAATTGGTTCAAAGTAACAAGTAGTAAACAAGTACTTGCAAGTATATCATTTTTTTAACAAATACTTGAAAGTATAAGTACTCGTTTTTAATAAACCAAACTAGATTTTGACCCATGTTTTTAAAAAGCGAGTATAGTTTTACTATTTTGATCAAATTTGATTGATTTTATAAATTTTATTCAAAATAAATAATTTAAAATTTATTATATTAGTGTTTCAAAAAAAATTGTTCTATTATATTTACTTTCAAAGAAATGTTTTCATATCCGACTTAGATTATGGTTGAACCGATATATCCGGTGACCTGTGTTTAATCTGGTTTAGATTTAATAAAAAATTGTTAGTTAAAGTTTAGATAAAACCTTGTAAAATCCAAACCCCGTGATATGATATTAGATGATTTGCTGAAAACAAAAAATGTTTATTTTTTGATATTTTTGATTAGATAACTCATACATTTTAATATTATCTAAGGCTGAAATTTTGTAATATCTTATACTTTGATGAATTTTTATTAAGTCATTTGAAAAAAGGAAATAATGATAATAAAAAGTAAATGATATGAAAAGATTAGTTTTTTTTCGTTTTTAATAACTTATGAAAGTTATTTTTGTTTATTTTAGATTTAAAATTTAATTTTATAATAAATTTTAAAATATTTTTGAAGGTTCAAAATGTAAAAATGACATGGTAAATAATATTTTTAATTTTCATATATATATATATATATATATATATATATATATATTCAAATTTTATTGTTAAATAATACTAAGCAAGAAAAATAATATTCAAATTAAATGAAATGATTATTTACATAAATTAGAATTAAAAATTATGGATAGTATTAGTTACCTAAAATGTAGGAAAAATTTGGTTGTTTAGTTTAAATAAATAATATAGATATTAAAATTAACGGTCAATGGCATAGTAATATAAATAACTTGAAGAAGTAAGGGCAAAATCCTAGTAGAGATTCTACTTTAATAGTATAGATACAAGTATAAAATTTCATTACTTGAACAAGGCAAATCAAGTACCAAATAAGCCAAAAATGGCAAGTACTTGGCTTGTGCCCACCCATAGGGAAGGATATGAACTTTCTCTCTCTAGAAAATTCTTTCTAGAGCTCTGTACCCTTTTCTTGGTTCCTGCAACAAGAAAAGCTAAGTTTATAGCCTAAACCTTACGCCTTCCCTAGCTATACCTATTACGCCTAAACATCGCCTCATCTTCCTCTTCCCTCCTTTAAAATCAATCACCATCCCTATCCTTCTGCTTCATCCTACCAAAAATGTCTTCAGAAATGGACAAAGCCTTACTTAACCTCTCCCTAAATGATGACGACGATCTTTCTTTCACTCTTCTTGATCTCCCTCAATTCTACGCGACTGAGAGGAATGCATGCAGCCTAATCGGTCGCACGCTCAACCCTGAGTTTCAAAATGTCTCTAACCTAATCCTAGACATGCCACATAAATGGCAAAAGGTTGATCGAGTAAGAGGTTTAGCTCTCACCAAAGAAATATTCCACTTCATCTTCTCACATGCAAATGATCTCCAAGATGTTCTAGACAAAAGCATGCAAACCTACAATGATTGGGGTTTGGCAATATAAAGATGGGTTGAGAAGCCTCCTCCTAGCTTCCTCCAATTTGTCTTGATCTGGGTCAGGATAAGTAATATCCCGGTGAATCACTACACGGAACCGGCTATCACAGAACTCGGTGGTCTAATCGGGCATGTTCTTGTGGCTTTCGATCCTGAGAAGTCCCAAAGACAAGACTATGTCCGAGTGAAGATAAAGATTGAAGTCAACAAGCCTCTCAAAAGATAAGAATCCTTAATCTACCAGGTGGAGGCCAAACAACCATCTTCTTCTTTTATGAAAAGGTCCAAAAAGATGTACCTTCTGTAAACGTCTCACGCATGCAAAGGAAAGATGCCCTCTTTTGGTCAACCATCAAAGCATGCATGCAGCTACAATCCAAAAGAATCGCGCTTTCTTTAACCCAAACAACAGAAGAATCATTACGGAAGGAGACCCACTCTTTGGAGTTCTTCAAGAAGAACAAGTTGATTTAAATCATCCTATCTCCGGTCGTCCCAAAATCGCCCCAGAGGTGCTTCACGAAATGAGGAACTACCTTCCAGCTGCAAGTCAGGAGGACAGGCATGTGCGAGAACAAAGAGTTATCTTCTCGGTCAAAGAATCAAGTCCTCGGAAAGCTTCATTTCAACTCTCTCCTCCTCCAGTCACTAAGGACTTAGATAAGGGCGAGGGTATAGTCTTAAACTTTGATCAGAACTCAATTGATACGCATGCATCCTATCTTAACTCTCCTAATCCTAAGCTGATGGCTTCCGCTAAAGCTTCTGGAAATACCTTGGGTAACTCAATGTTGAATGTCTTTGATAGACTAGCTTTACCTCTCACTCAGTCCTTCTCAGATGGTCTCACAAGTAAGAGCTCAGGAGTATTCTCATGAATCACACTAGACTCGGAAGTACCAAAGAAGCAAGTTGGAAGATACCAAAAAATCTAGAAGGATCCAAAGAAACTTACAAAAGCTCAAGAGACAAAGAAAAGTACGAAGCGTAAGGCAGAGGACGATATTGCAGTCTCGCTCTCTCCTTCTAAAAAGGTGAATCAAGGCAGGACAGAAGCTGGAGCTCCAAAAGGAAAAGACGAAGAACTGTCCAAGATAGCCGAAACATCACCAGCACCAACCACTGCTACAATGGCAGGCCCAACGGAGGGACCGTCCAACGCGTAATCAAGTATGAGCTTTCTAAGTTGGAACAGCCGGGGTTTGGGATATCCTCATGATCTGACAGTCCAACGCCTTGTGGAACTACGAAGTACGTACTTTCCTGAAGTTTTTTTATTATGGAAACTACTCATCCTAGAAAGGTTCTAGTTGATTAGCAAGTTTGGCTAGGTTATGATCATGTCTGCACTGTAGAACCTGTAAACACTTGGGGGGGGGGAGGGGGTTGGCTCTTTTTTGGAAAGAAAGTGTAGCTATTAACATTTTGTATGAAGACAAAAACGTTCTGGATGTAAAAGCTATCTATGAAGATAAGTGTTTCTACTTTTCTTGTGTATATGGTAACCCTTCCTTTAGTTTGCGACATATAGTCTGGGAAAGACTAATTTGATTCAGCCTAAATAGAAGGGACAGATGGTGTATGTTTGGAGACTTCAATGAGATCCTAAATAACCCTGAGAAGATAGGCGGTCCTAGAAGAAGTGACTCCACTTTCAACAACTTTTCAAACATGTTGGAAATCTGTGGAATGATGGAACTTCCAAGTGTAGGTAACTGTTTTACTTGGAGTGGAAAAATGAGGAAATTGTGGATACATAGTAGATTAGATAGAGCTTTTGGTAACCAAGATTGGTTCGACCTTTTCCCGGCTTCAAACCAAGCTTTCCTAGAAAAGAGGGGATCAGATCATAGACCAGTCTTGATAAAACTTATTTCCTCTCAAGACTCCTATAGAGGATCTTTCAGATTTGACAAAAGAATGTTCATTAAACCACAAGTTTTTGAAACAATAAAGGAAGCATGGAATCTCTCTAATGCAAGACCACATTCTAATGTTGCCTCAAGAATCAGGGCAGGTAGGAAAGCCCTTAGCCGATGGAAAAGAGACAACTAATCCAACTCCCTTCAAAGAATTACTCAAATTCAAATGGCTCTTGAACAAGAACAGTCTTTGCTTCAGCCTTCTTCCACCAAGATCGACTCGCTTACAACTCCTTGCTTAAAGCGTATAAGTATGAAGAAAATTTTTGGAAACAAAAAATGACTGGATCCTCCACAGAGATGGAAATACCAAAATCTTTCACACAGCAGTCAAGGTGGCTCGTTCAAGAAATAAGATTTCTAAGCTTAAAGACTCACAAGGCAACTATCAACAATCGGAAGCATCCAAAGTTCAAGTAGCTATTCAAAATTTCAACGAGCTTTTTAAGTCTTCTAACTCAGTAGATTATTTTGATCTCCTTCATGATCTACCGGTTAGAGTTAATAGTGATATGAACTCCCTTCTAACCAAGAAGGTTACCAAAGAGGAGGTCAAGGATGCAATTTTCTCTATCCAACCAGACAGTGCACCAGGATCTGATGGTATGTCGGCCTTTTCTTCCAAAACTATTGGGAAGTCGTTGGTGAGCAACTTACCAAAGAGGTTCTCCTCTTCTTTGAATCCGGAAACATGCCATCAGAATGGAACTACACTCAAATCTGTCTCATCCCAAAGAATACCAATGCGGTTACAATGTCTGATCTTAGACCTATAAGCCTTTGTACGGTTATGTATAAAACGATCTCAAAGATTATAGCCTCAAGAATTCAGACCTTCCTTCCAGAAATTGTGTCTCCAACGCAATCAGCCTTTGTCACGGATCGCCTCATTTCTGATAACATCATCTTGGCTCACGAAGCAGTCCATAGTTTACGATCACATGAAGCTACTCAAAGTCTTTCATGGCGAGAAAGACTGATATGTCAAAGGCTTTTAACAGGGTAAGAGTTGAATTATCTTCACGATTTACTCTTATCATTAGGTTTTGATAGCATAATGGTCAACTGGATCATGAGTTGTGTTTGACAGTTAACTACTCTGTCCTTCTCAATGGTCAATCTTTTGGTTTTATAACACCAGAAAGGGGTTTAAGACAAGGAGACTCTTTATCCCTCTTCCTTTTTGTCCTATGTACTGAAGGTCTCACTCATATTCTCAACCAGGTTATTACCAAAAACACATTGAGGGGGATTCAGTTTGACGTACTTGCTCCCCAACTTTACCATCTGTTTTTTGCAGACGACAGACTGTTCCTTTTACAAGCAGACATACCTCAGTGCCAAGTTTTCCAAGGTATAATGGATAGGTATAGTGAAGCAACAGGCCAAGTCATCAATCTTTCCAAATCCTCTCTTACCTTTGGTAAAAATATGAATACGGAGAAAAGACTTCAGATACAACAAATGTTAGGAATTACCTCTGAAGGTGGAGCTCGAACATATCTTGGTCTGCCAGAGTGTTTTAGTGGTCTAAAATATAGATGTTATCATACATAAAAGATAAAATGAAAGGAAGGATGTCTAGCTGGTACACAAAATTTCTGTCTCAAGCTGGAAATGAAGTAATTATAAAGTCAATAGCCTTGGCCATGCCAATTCATGCCATGACTTGTTTCAAGCTTCCCAAAACCACTTGCACTAACCTTTCTTCTGCAATGGCATCCTTTTGGTGGTCGACATTTGAGGATAAAAGTAAAATTCATTGGGTCAGTTGGGATAATCTTTGTCTCCCCAAAGACCTAGGTGGTTTGGGTTTCAAAGACATCGAACTCTTTAACCAAGCTCTCCTTGCTAAACAAGCCTGGAGAATCCTCTCAGATCAAAACTCCTTTCTCTGTAGATTTTTGAAAAGCCGCTATTTTTGTTATGGTTCTTTTCTGGATGCACCCATAGGAAGTAGACCTTCTTATGCTTGGCGGATCATCCTTCATGGTAGGGATCTTTTAATCAAAGGTTTGATACCTATGATTGGAAATGGAATTTGAATTCCAGTTTGGTCAACACCTTGGATAATTGATGGAGAAAGTATGCACATTCCTCTGATGAAACACATTTCAGTGGACCTTGATCTCAAAGTTGCGGATCTCATTAATCACAATTCCAATACTTGGGATCTAAGGAAGATACATCACCTTTTCTTCAAACAAGACATAGAGTTAATTCTGAAGATAAAACCAGATGTTTCTTCTCAGGACTTTTATTGTTTGAACCACACAAGGTCTGGCGAGTATTCAGTGAAGTCAGGTTACTGGTTTGCTGCGCGAATTGAAAAGAAAGAAGCGTACCTGTTAGCTCAGTCCCTCCCATCCACAAATGACATAAAAAAGGATTTGGTCTTTAAAAACAGAGCCAAAGATCAGGGTCTTCCTCTGGAAAGCTGTATCTGGAGCACTTTCAGTTGCTGATAACCTAAATGCAAGAGGTATGAAGATAGATACCCGCTGTCATTTGTGGTTTGGAAGGCGAATCGATAAACCATGTTCTCTTCACCTATTCTATTGCAAGACAAACCTGGGCTCAATGCAACTTCCCATTTCCTTCAAACAGTTTTGAGCAATCCTCCATCTTCTCCAACATTTTTTACGTTTTAAAGATGGGGAATGATCAGAGATTCCCAATGCACATCATGAGAAGTGGCCCTTGGATTATGTGGTCCATTTGGAAGAACAGAAACAACCTCCTATTCAATAGTAAGCTCTATATTGGCCAAAGGTTTGCAAGATCAATCTTTGAAGAGGTTCAACACTGGTTCCTAGTCAAAGAACTGGAAGCTCACGAGAAAGCCATTGATCTTAAAAGGAAAAAAAGGATCATATTTGGACGGAAACCTCCACCAGATTCATGGTTAAAATTTGATATAAATAGCACATGGAATGCAAAAAATAAAAAAGCTGGAGCTGCTTGGATCCTCAGGAACTCGGAAGGAAAAGTTCTTCTACATGGAAGGCGATCTTTCACAAACATCAGAAGCAAATTTGATTCATCTTTAGAAGCATGGTTGTGGTCAATCGAGAGCATGAAAACCCTTCATTACGACAACATTATCTTCTCATCTGAGAACAAGGAACTAGAGGCAGCAATCACAAAGCCAAAAGCATGGCCATCTTTCAAATTCTACTCATCAAAGCTTCTCCTTCAGCTTAAAAACTTTAAGTCTTGGAACGTTGAATGTCTTCATCTAAAGTCCCTTATTCCAAGCTTTCTACTCGCAAGTATTGTGACAAAGGAAAATCGCTTCCAACCTTACATTGCTTCCAGCTATCCTCTATGGTTGAAGGAGCATTTTGCTCTAGTGTTTAAATAGTTCCAAGGCTTATGCCTCTCTACTTAACCTTTGTTTTAAAGGTTCATATGATATAACAAATGTTTTTCTAGTGTTAAAAAAAGAAACGTATGTAGCTGTTGAAGTTGGGGAACCGAAATTCACACCATCGATTTCCGTAAAATAAGGAAACTTAGGAAAACCCTAATTTTCCAGAGGATCCGGATCTCTGCGAGAGCCAATGAAAAGTAACCAAATAAATGCGGAAAATATGAAAAACATGATAATGCGAATTTATAAAGAAAGTAGATCTTATTTCGAATTCGCGTAAGAGCGTTGCGATCATTACAAGAGGTTACAAAGGCTTTGGCGGCTGTCAGCGAGTTTCCTAGTTCTAGATACATAAAACCCTAAACCTAGTTGAGTCGTAGCTCGATAACAAAAGACGAAAAAGATAAGAAAAAAGGTTTTGATTGATTTCGGACTAAACCTTATGAAAGGCTGCCTACGTACCCCTTCGAGGATCAAGCCGAACGTAGTTCAATTGATAGAGCTGGAAAAGAGATCGAACTGCCTGGGCGACTTCGTCTAGTAATTGAGTGCCAGTCATAGTAACCTAACTTGTCGAGAATAAGGCCTAAGTTTCTAAGTGCAGAGAGTTCTAAGTCTAAAAGAGTTGTCTCCTGCTCTTGTCCTCGACCTTCTGCTTATATACTTCTTCTGTAGGTGGTTGGTCTTTCCTTTTCCGCCCCGATTCGTGTGTATCGGAGATCTTCTATTTATCTCGATCTTTCCATTTTTCTTCGGAAAACATCTATTTTATCTTCAAACTTGACATTTATCTACTCCTGCGGATAATAGGTAAGCCGTGATTGTATATTTGGGTTGGATCTTGTCTAAATTTGTGAGTGTGCATTCATCGCGTTTTAGGACTTTTCGAGCCGTTTTATGATTTAGCCGTTTTACGACTTTAGACGAGATCGTTTCCTGATACGATGCCGTTTTTATAAAACATCTTGAGTTAATCGTATAATTGGGAAACATTCGGTGTTTTGTTTACCCGTTGCCTTTTTATACAATTTACTCAAAGTTTTACGAGAAAACAAGTCTTTAGCGGTTTTTTAAAACATCTGGAGTTAATCGTATAGTTTGGCAATGTTCAGTGTTTCGTTTAACCATTGCCGTTTTATACGATTTACCTCAGGTTTTATGAGAAAACAAACCTTTAACGGTTTTTATAAAACATCTCGAATCAATCGTATTGTTTGTGGCAACATTCGGTGATTCGTTTAACCGTTGTCGTTTTATACAATTTACTCGAGGTTTTACGAAAAATAAACTTTTTACGGTTTCTACCATAAAACTTCAACGGTAAGATGGATTGAGACGAAACAAAAGGCATTTCGATCACAGTTCAGAGCACAATCAAATCGAGGGGCACAGATGGTCAAGTTCAGCTCGCACATTGGCGAGCTGGACAGATGCGTTCAGCTCGCCAACGGGCGAGCTGGTGACATGTGTGGTCAGCTCGCCCGTTGGCGAGCTGGACAGATGTGTTCAGCTCACCAACGGTAGGGCTGGTCACATATGTGGTCAGCTCGCTCGTTGGCGAGCTGGACAGATACGTTCAGCTCGCCAACGGACGAGCTGGTCACATGTGTTGTCAGCTCGCCTGTTTGCAAGCTGGACAGATGCGTTTAGCTTACCAACGGGGGAGCTGGTCACATGTGTGGTCAGCTCGCCGGTCGGCGAGCTGTACAGATGCGTTCAGCTCGCTAACAGTCGAGAAGGTCACATGTGTGGTCAGCTCGCCTGTTGGCGAGCTGGACACATGTGTTCATCTCGGTTTTGATCTTTTTGTTTTTTCTCGACCCGAGATCCTTGCGGAGAACGTAAGGAGAAGTGTTCGTAGGCGTTGATTCCGATCTTAACAATAGTTTTAATATCTCGGGTTGTTTGGACGTTACGGGCGTTTTTTGCTAATTTGGCCAATAAAATCAGAGCCAAAATATCTATCAAATTAAAAAGATAATTTTATAAACCGATGTAATTAATTGTATAGTTTTCTTTGAAGGTCTTTAAAACAAGACTTCAGTGAGCTTAAGCTAATTTAAAACCTTCCAGATCCATACCTTCTACTAAACATTATTTATGTTGGTGTTCCAGGAAGAAAGATCTTAGAAAGCGCACTAAGACCATTGGCAAGCTGCAGTTATGTCATCGTTGAATCGGTTAGTTTCATTCTAGTATAAGTTTAAATTTAGAATAAATTCATGGCCTCTTCGTTTAGGAAACTCTTAAAACAAAAAACACGCATAAAGTTCTGCATCGTGTACAACAATTAGTTCAAGAGAAACCGTTTCAAAAATACGAAAAAGCGTCGAGAAGAAATGTAAGGATTTTCCGAACAAAACAATTCCTTAAACCTGACAATCGTCATCTTGGAAATCGTCGGGAAATCAAATAAAACAGTCCGCGACTTATATTGGTAACTTAAACAGTTATGATTTATATTATAAACTTGAAAACAAAACAGATAATTGTGAACAAATATATGATTAAAAATTACTTTATTGATTTTGGATTAAAATATAAAGCTCGATACAATATTTAAAAAGTATATTAAGAAAACACTAAGAACTTAAATTTGAATGCTATGAAAGTTGGAAGGAATGACATAATGTGATAATTTCTTGTCCTCCTCTTTGATAGAAGGGATTTTTATTTTAGAAGATTTCTGATGGGTGTTTTGTCTCTTGGTGCATGTTGCTGACACCTTTAGTGGTTGCATATAAAGAGAATCTTATCTTGGTATTTTGTGATGTAGAAGTATCTTGGTATGTTGTGTTGCAGAAGTTCTTCGTGTGGATATTGATAGGTAGTCTCTTCATATTTATACAGATATAATTTGTATATTAGTTGGTACTTGCAAACAATAAAACAACAAGTAGATCTAATGGCTGGAAATAGGTGTACTATTTTTTTAATTAAATGAATGTAAATATAGATATATCAACTGTGGATATGATTCTCAGTTAGTGCCAATGAAAGAAGGATTTAAAAACAATGAAAGAAGAGCACAAAACGTCGGTGATTTTGATGCTTTTCTGTCCCTGCATTAGCCCATCCATACTTTCCTTGTCCAAGCTTTCCTCGTCTTTGCATCATATTTGCTAGTTGATCGTAAGTGTTGATTTGTTTTCATTTGTAAAATAGTGTTTTATCTTTTATTAGTTTCTTTATCTCCATGCCTTAACACACATGTATATTTATTTATTAGGGGTAATCTGCCCTATGTGCGGGTATGTAAATGAATGTAAGAATATAAACATTTTTAAATTTAATGTCTAATTACAAATATAAATTGACTATTGTAACATTAACTTTTATTATTTGTTTTGTTATTTTTGTTAGATATTTTAAGTTCTCACATTTTATCAAAGTCATGACCATAATTGTTTTAATTATTTTCTACTTTAAATTGCAAGCATTGGGTTAGAAATGCAAAGAATATATTATTGTTTGATTTTGTATGTCATTGATTTTAGTGGTGTTTTATTTTTTATAAGTACTTATTTAAGTGATGTGTAAAAAGAAATAGTTTATTTACCGTGATAAAAGTATCTAGTGTTGGTTAGACATTACGAAAACATAATACTAATCTTTACTATTTAGAAAATATATAGTATTTTGTTTTTCAATATTTATGTGATAGTATTCAGATTTTAAATTTGCTAGCACAGTAAATATTGGATAAACTAACAAATGGTAAATAGTTTTTAAACTGTGGGTCAACGTAGCTGAGACACTTTAGCAGCAGGTTGTTGTAGTAGACTTTCGAAGTCTGATGAAGTTATTAGTTTTGTGTTATGTTGCTAACCCTTAGTGATCATTCTAAAAGGTGTTAGTTTTTTTTGTTTGGTGCTTGTATGAATTATAAGATCTCTCTTTTTTTATGAAATGGATATATTTTGAGTGTCTTGTAGATTAACATAAGTAAGACTTATTTAAATTGCTGTAGTAGTTTCCTAGAATGTTTATGGTTTGTGTTGTGTTCCTCCTAACTTTCAGTGATCATTCTAAACATTATTAGCAACCCGCAGAAAATTACAATGATCAAATACATATCTACTAATACTAAAAGTTGGATAATCTCAAATTCTAACTATGCCACGTCACTTAATTAAATCAACATATCATAAAATTTGAAACTGCCACGTCAAATCATTTTTCCTCAACACAATTCTAGCCAGGCTATTAATGTGGGCTATCAAATTTTTAAAACAGCCCATATCTATCCCATGCTGCCCAAACTTATTATTGTCTCAAGCATTAAGTGTTGATCTTCACCGCCTCTTCCTCTTCGTTAAAACCGATCAAATTCTCTGCAATTCGCCTTTAACGTGACCCACTCTTGATCTACCTTCTTTACTCCTTCTTTAATTTCCGTCCCAACCCCACCCCCCTATTTCTCCTTCTATGTAAAGCACTCAGACTTCCCACGACAACACTATTTATCGATCAAAATCCAGAAAAAACCACTCCAGGAATCTAGAGCTCAAAGACTTTGTGGGGTTATTAGAACCTTACCTTTATGGGAGATCATTTAACGATAAGATCCAGAGCTCTGAAATTTTGTGGGGTTCTTAGCATGTCTTTAAAACTACAAAAAATCAGTCCAGTGAAGGGTTCGATATGAACTTTCCCATGCTTAGCCTCCACAATCCTCATCTCACATACAAGGTTCAGACTTTCCTAAACCCATATCTATTGTTCTATACATAAAGCTTATTATCTTCAGTTCCTAAGTTTCTTTCTCTTAATTTAAATATATGTTTAGTTTTTCATTGACATGGGTGTTGTTTGTAGATTGTGAATTCACATCTGTAGTCTTACATTACATCATTGCGACCGATATGTGCTGCTGTACTGTTAGCTTGAACAGTATGCATAATGAACTCAGAAAGATTACTCTTAACAAGACGTTTGAGGAACGAGATTCGTTGAATAAGAAAATTTCTAGTTCTTCTTCTATGCTTCTGGTTATAGTTTCTTTTTTTCTTGCAAACTTGGGTTCTCTTATGTCACGTTAGTACACATGATAGCAGTTGTTTACATTTCTTTTTTGGTTCTTTATAGTTACTATTGGGTCTGCCTTTGAGTTTAACTTCTATTATTAGATAAGAGTCTGTCAAATGCAGGTGGGGTGTGCAGTTTATGTATTAAATATTACAAAAGCATATGATGATTTTGCGGAAACATTCTTGCAGGAAGCCATCAATGTTGCTCAAAACTCTGGGGTCTTGAATGCCTTTTTATGGGGTAAGTGACTCATTCTTTGTTTGACTCTTTTCTAACTCGGTTGCTTCACGTATAATGTTATGAGCCAATCATCGCCCGCTGACAATCTTCTTCTGGTGCAATCTCTGAGGAGAAGTGGCCGTGTTGTTCCAGTCACAGAAGTTGGGGAAAATGATGCTCTTGCGTTTCGTGAGGTATAAAAATTTTGAACTGTCAAAATGTGCAGCTATTGAAAGTTTCTCTTTGCCAAATGTCTTTCTCATTGTTTTCAAAACTTCTTGAATGGATTTTCAAGGAGATATTGGTCTTCCAAAGGGAATAGCTGGAACATAAGTGGGAAAGAGATAGTTTACCAACATGACGATTTCTTTCATTTTAGGCCATCAAACATATAGTTCTTTGCAAGTCAAGTGAAAAAGAGTGTTATATTTGGTGGAGCTTTATTTGCGTCAAACAGAGTCAATCCCACAGCTGAAGCGAATGCCCAACCCCTCTAAACCTCTTCTAGAATCTTTTACTAATGAAAAAAAAATGCAGGTTTCAAGTTTTGTGGGTTTGCTCCTATGTATGCAGATATATTGTGACCTAGAAATAGCTGATTCACGTATGGAGCTGATATCACTACGCAACTTAAACTAACAGGTGAAGAGAACTTCCTCATTCTATATTTTCTTTAAACATTTTTGATATCACATTGTAATCCGCTGAAAGTAAGTCTCTAAAACTGTTCAGATTTATACCACTTAGCGCTTTTTGACTTAAGGGAAACATGAGAGATTGTTAAAGTGACATGAAAATTTTACAGAGATGGGCACGTCAAATCTGATGATGTTTACGGTATAACAGGAAACACTGAGCATGAACATGGTTATGAAGTTCCAAGTTTTGATTTTTTTTTTCTTTTCTTTTCTTTTGCTGCTGGTTTCCCAAGTGAATTTGTAAAGAAGCAAATATGTTTGGTGGGTTTTGAACTTTTGATGGATTTCAGAGTATAGGTACGGAAACTGTGTTTTACGTTTGTTGTTTGAGAAATGAGATCTATTGATTTAGATTTGGAGGGAAAGAAGTGTGTGTAAATATAGGAGTCATATATTTATGAGAATGCATATGGTTTTCGGCTTCTATGGGATAATTGTTGTGTAAATAATTTGTACGAAATATTTATGCATTACCTAACTTTTGTCATCTGCTTTTGCTTAAATCCTGAAAGAATGTAATATCCTTTACATTTTCTCTATAAAAGAAATAAAATGTTCGTTTATCTTATTACAACTTTTTTGGTGACTCTTATTAGATAATAGTATCACACATTCGTTTGCCGTATTCGTTTTTGTTAACACTACTTCTTCGGTTGCAAGTAAACCAACATACATATATGTCAATTAAAAATATTAAAAATACAAATTTTGTAATGCTCATGTCTCATTCTTCGAATATGATAATTTTGATAACTGTGATTACACTTTTCAAATGCAAGATTTTAAATACCTACATAGGTAAGTCAAAAGAACATTCACATACAATTTTTTTTTTGTAAATTATTGCATCTATTTTTTTTGTAAAAATAAATTATTACATTTAGATAACTTCAAAATTAATAATATCTAAATTTAATTATTAATGTAAAATCGAAAAACAAAGTAACTGAAATTCATAACAATATCTATTGTATAATCATCAAATGCAAAATACTCAGCCAAGAAAACGAGAAAAACCTTTAAGATCATAGAACAAATCAAAATGTATATAAATATTTTAATCTGTTTAGTTAATTAATATGTTTCAAGTAAGTTATATATGTTTCACTTTTTTCCTAATATAATCTGAATGTAAAATATAAGGGATATTTACAAAAATAATAATCAAAACATAATTTATTTAGTTCAATCATTGTTCAAATTGGCAAAAGAGCAATTGGCTGGGAAGTAAAGAGTGTACTCATTGTCTATTGGATTGTAGATGGCCAATCGATCATGATGCTGGAAAAAATCAAGTATTCAAAAGTGTCTACTATTAAATAAATAATTTTTAAAAGTTAAAATAAAAAATTATCACCGATGCACCTAGAAGTTCGAATACTAAAGATATTAGAATTTTAGATAATTTTTAATGTATTACCTTATTTTTACCTCTAAAATAAATGAATTTTATAAAAGAAATGAGTTTTACTCTAATGTATTTCTTTAAAATAGAGATCTCTAAATATTAAAACAAATTATAGATGAACGCTATTTTTTTCTTTATAATAGAGATTTTTATCTATTATAAAGAAAAAAAAATAGAGTTGAGTTGAAGTGATTTTATCCCTCAATATGATGATATAGGTGAAAATAAAGGTAAGTTGGAGATGCTGTTAGAATGCATATATTGTGAGGATTTAATTTGCACTTATAAACTACGCATAAACTATCATATATGTAGAGACTCTCATTTTCAATTGTAAATATTTGGTTAACAATTTTAGCAGCAAAGAAGACATTTGGTTAATATTAACACCATAAACAAAACTTGGATATTCACCATATACTATAGTATACTTTATTTGAATGATTATTTACGCTAAAAGTATACTCAAGCATCTACAAACCAAAATTCCTAAATGAGCTCCACAATTCTTTTTATACATTTCAATCGGCATTAAACATATAACAAATCAACAATGATTCATCAGTTATAAAAAATAATTCTGATATAAATTATATTTTCTTGACTAATTAGATAAATTACATCTTTTTGACTAATTATATAAATTACATGTTTAATTATATAAATTACATCTTTAGATGTGGACTTGAAGTCGTGTATCATCTATAATAAAATGTTAAACTTAGGATTTGGAATTAAGGGTTAGAGTATAGATAATAGTTTCTTATGTTACAAAAATAGATAATAGTTTGTTTTTTTTTAAAACGTATGCGCCATTAATATTAATTATTAAGTAGTTATTCAACTGTTGTTCAGAAAATGTAGCTATTCAACTAAATGACATAAAAATAAAAATTTATAAGTTTATAATTATGTTATAAATATTAACCTTTTAATGCTGACAACACAAATTTGACTCGAAAAAGTTTGGAGTAAATTAATTAAGTACATAGTATTTAGCACCAACATGACTGATTTTGTTGATCGTTACTTTCTTCTATTAAATTTAACATTCTACACCTTTTTATATCTTTACTATCATTTTTTGAACAATCTAACATATATATAAGTAAAATGATTGGACAAAAATTTATAAGACACAATCCGTATGTAGCGTGAAAATACTTATTTTATTAAATGGTCTTAAATGTCAAAGATATACTCATTAATAATTTTTATTTACAAGAAAACTATAACTCATCTGATCATGGGCCACATTCTTTGACAAAATAATAAAAATCACCAAAGATTTTAAAGGACGGATAAGAATCAAATCACAAAAGATTTTAAAGAAAGAGTAAGAATCAAATTTAATACATGAGTTAGAGATAAACCTCTCATCTACAACTCATAAGACAATATTCAAGGAAAAATACCTAAAATAACTTCCCATCATCTTTCAAATTTTCCATATTTATTATGAACCCAAATTTGGTATACTGGCAAATTAATCAAAAGATTTTTATTACAAAGAGACCAAAAAGAAATCTATATGCAACATTCAAATAACTAAAAACTAAGCAACTCTCCCCTCTTATACTATATCCTACACACTAACTAATTTATAAACAATTGATATTCACATAACAAAATCAAGGGGATAACAAAACTAATAACAAAACTAAAAGTAAATTATCCGCGCGTAGCGCGGAAGACGACCTAGTAATTATAATTTTACAAAAAAACAATGCCTTGCACTCATTTTCCATCAAATCACAAACGTTGCTCTTCCTTCATTTCTTTCAAACCTGAGCTCCCAGCATCTTGCAAAAAAATCAATTAAATGTTTACTTAGAGCTTCTGTCAGTAGGACCTTCTCAAATATAACTTGGTGAATGTCGGATGTACTTAAGATCAGTCTGAAAAGAATCTTTTTGAACTAACTGACGGAACTAACTCACCTAACATGTCAAGTAGAAGAGAACTTATAAAGAACTTATCTTCGTGTTAGCTGAAAATATCCTAGAGATCTTGTGCAACAAATTCATGTTACAATGAAATTCTCTGGAACACATTATAAATAGGTCCACTACAAGAAAACTAAGAATTTACTAGGAAATTTTACTAAGAAAATAATTCCTCGTAAATTTACTATAAACTTACTTCGGATTTACGAGGAAAACAAGTTTCCTCGTAAAATCCTCATAAAGTTACGAGAAAAGTTTTCCTTGTAAAACCGTAGTAAACTTACGAGGAAACTACGTGGCAAAAGACCATTTCCTCGTAAGCTCGTAATAAATGCTTTCCTCGTAAAGTTCTAGTAAAGCTTTACTACGAAATTAGGAGGAAATAATCTTTTACTTCAAATTAGCGAGGAACTTGATAGAAAATATCTAATTTAAATCTAAAACGTGTTTTGTACCTATTTTTCCTAGCAATTTCCTAGTAAATGCTCAGATTCAAAAATTTCTATAAGTACCACCATTTGTGATTCATTTCAAACATACCAAAAAAATCAGCTTTAAGCTTGATCAAAAATAAAAATATGTCCGGTCCGGGAAATATTTTCGAGTTGCGGAAGTGGATGTATTCACACAGAGATAATAACGGGAGAGTGACGAAAGAATATCTCGAAGGGTTGGAGACGTTTATGCATCAAGCAGATTCTACACCACTCACGCAGGAAAGTGGTAAGATGTTTTGTCCTTGTCGGAAATGTTGCAATACAAAATTAGGCCCTCGTGAAAATGTTTGGAAGCATTTAATAAATAGAGGTTTCATGCCATATTATTATATTTGGTATCAACATGGAGAAGATGCTAGTTGTAGGAATGAAGGTAGCAGTAGTAATAGCAATTTTCAGGTTGAACCGGTTGATCATTTACGTAATGAAAATAGCTATCATCACCAAGAGGAACAAATGGTAGATTGTGATAGGGTTCATGATATGGTAGGTGATGCATTTGTAACTCATGATGATGATGAAGTTGAAGAACCTAACTTAGATGCAAAAAAGTTTTATGAAATGTTAGAAGCTGCGAATGAGCCAATTTACAGTGGTTGTAGAGAAGGTCTGTCTAAATTGTCGTTGGCTGCTAGAATGATGAGTATTAAAACTATTGGTGTCAAAATCGGTCACAACGGAATCAATGGCAAAAAGTCTCTGCAGAAAATATAAAAGAAATAGTTTTATAAAACTCGAGAATCGTTTTATAAAACTCGAAGAATCGTTTTATAAAACTCGAAGAATCGTTTTAAAATCATTTTATAAAACTCGAGAATCGTTTTATAAAACCCGAAGAATCGTTTTATAAAACTCAAAGAATCGTTTTTTAAACTCAAGAATCGTTTTATAAACTCAAGAATCGTTTTTTAAAACTTGAAGAATCGTTTTATAAAACTCGAGAATCGTTTTATGAAACTCGAGAATTGTTTTATAAAACTCGAAGAATCGTTTTATAAGACTCGAGAATCATTTTATAAAACTCGAAGAATCGTTTTATAAAACTCGAGATTCATTTTATAAAACTCGAGAATCGTTTTATAAAACTCGAAGAATAGTTTTATAAAACTCGAAGAATCGTTTTATAAAACTCGAAGAATCGTTTTATAAAATTAGAGAATCATTTTATAAAACTCGAGAATCATTTTATAAAATTCGAGAAGTCGTTTTATAAAACTCAAAGATCGTTTTATAAAACTCGAGAAGTCGTTTTATAAAACTCGAAGATCGTTTTATAAAACTCGAGAATCATTTTATAAAAATCGAGAATCATTTTATATAACTCGAGAATCATTTTATAAAACTCGAGAATCGTTTTATAAAACTCGAGAAACCGTTTTATAAAACTCGAGAAACCGTTTTATAAAACTCGAGAATCGTTTTATAAAACCGAGAAAAACCGAAACCGCCGCAAAACGCAAACTAGTCACGACTAGTTTTCCTGCTGGCGAACTAAGCCAAGATGTCTTAGTTCGCCAGCAGGCGAACTAGAAGGTTCCTGACTAGTTCGCCTGCTGGCGAACTAAGTCAAGCTGGCTTAGTTCGCCAGCAGGCAAACTAGAAGCTTCCGACTAGTTCGCCTGCTGGCGAACTAAGCCAAGCTGGATTAGTTCGCCAGCAGGCGAACTAGGAACTTCCCGACGAGTTCGCCTGCTGGAGAACTAGAGATTTCCCGGACAGTTCGTCAAACCGGCGAGCTGGATCGGACCGGCTTGATTCTCCGTTTGTTGAACTGACCATCCCGAGCCTCGATCTCCCGCATCCCTGATTCAAAACTTACGTCCTTCGACACGATCGTATTCCGAATCATGGTCAAAATGTCTCCCGTTTCGTCTCGATCCGTCCTTCGTTCGAGTTTTACGATAAAAACCGTAAAACTTTGTTTTCTCGAAAAGAACTCGAGAAAATTGTATAAAACGGCAACGTTTAAACGAAACACCAAATATTGCCTAAACTATACAATTTATTCGAGATTTTTCGTAAAAATCGTAAAAAAATCGTTTTTAATAAAACCCCGAGTAAATCGTAGAAAACGGCAACAATTAATCGAAACATCGAACATTGCTTAGCTTTACGATTAACTCGAGAAACTTATCTAAAAACGGCATCGTATCAGGAAACGATCTCGTCTAAAGTCGTAAAACGGATTTATCGCAAAATGGCTCGGAAAGTCATAAAACGCGATAAAAGCCACTCGCGACTTTAAACGAAGTCCAACCCGAAGATACGACGACGTTTGGGCGATTTACTCGCGGAAAGAAGATATGATACGCCCTAAACTGAAGGATCACTCTGAAATTGGTAAGGGATATGATCTCAGACGGATCGAATGAGAAATGATGGATTGAAGGGTCGCACAACAGTTGCGGAAGGCTGTTGATATTCCCAACTCCAGTTGCTGCTTGATATGACGCACAAGTCCAGCAAAAAGGAGAAATGGATGGATCGAAGGGTCGCACAGCAGATGCGGAAGGCTGCTGATATTCCCAACTCAATGTCCTAGGATATGACGCACCTAGATGACAAAGAGGATGATTCCCTGGATATGACGCACCAGGACGAATCGAAAAGTTCCCGAAGGAACAAAACCGAGAAACACTCTCAAGATTCCAAAAATATAACTCACAACTTATTTTATTTCATTGATCAAATGGCCTTTATATAATAGGCAAGGAGTACATGAAAGGTTGGAATACAAAAGGGCTAGTCAATCCTTGAAACTAGAAAACTAATAAACAAAGAAGACTTGACTAAAAGTTGGAAAGCTTGCACATTTTGACTCTTGATCTTCAAAATTCGTCACTCTTTTTGACCAGAAAATAAAGCAAGTATTTTGGGTCATTTTTGAACTTGTAACACCTCCAAAATGGGTTGTACCATATATATAATATATCCATTGGATATTTCATTGCTCTCCATGCCCAAAACTTCATATATCAGCCCGAGATCGCATCATACTCCTCCTCTTCGAAAAGATTTGTCCTCAAATCTTGCTTTCCGAAGAAAGAAAAATTTTGAACACATACTTCCCAAATGATCCAACATATTTGTAGAAAATAAATAACAAAACTTTTTTTTTCTTTTTTTTGTAGAAAATGGATAGATGAGAATGATGGATAATAGAATTGAATACCGCTTTCAGAGTGGCTCTGATACCAAATGATACGCCCTAAACTGAAGGATCACTCTGAAATTGGTAAGGGATATGATCTCAGACGGATCGAATGAGAAATGATGGATTGAAGGGTCGCACAACAGTTGCGGAAGGCTGTTGATATTCCCAACTCCAGTTGCTGCTTGATATGACGCACAAGTCCAGCAAAAAGGAGAAATGGATGGATCGAAGGGTCGCACAGCAGATGCGGAAGGCTGCTGATATTCCCAACTCAATGTCCTAGGATATGACGCACCTAGATGACAAAGAGGATGATTCCCTGGATATGACGCACCAGGACGAATCGAAAAGTTCCCGAAGGAACAAAACCGAGAAACACTCTCAAGATTCCAAAAATATAACTCACAACTTATTTTATTTCATTGATCAAATGGCCTTTATATAATAGGCAAGGAGTACATGAAAGGTTGGAATACAAAAGGGCTAGTCAATCCTTGAAACTAGAAAACTAATAAACAAAGAAGACTTGACTAAAAGTTGGAAAGCTTGCACATTTTGACTCTTGATCTTCAAAATTCGTCACTCTTTTTGACCAGAAAATAAAGCAAGTATTTTGGGTCATTTTTGAACTTGTAACACCTCCAAAATGGGTTGTACCATATATATAATATATCCATTGGATATTTCATTGCTCTCCATGCCCAAAACTTCATATATCAGCCCGAGATCGCATCAAGATAGATGTCAAACTTGAAGATAAATGTCAAGTTTGAGGATAAATAGAAGATTTTCGCGGGAAAAAAGGAAAGATCGAGATAAATGGAAGATTCCTATTAAACTCGAATCTGGGCGAAATGGAAAGACTAAACCGCCTAGGAAGGGAGTATATAAGCAAGAGGCATAGGGAAGAAGCAAAGGGACGATTTTCAGAGCTCTCATCTGAGACTTTTACAACTTTTCTAGACTTAAAATTTTCCGCACTTAGAAACTTAGGCTTTTTCTTGACAACTTCAGTTTCTATGACTGGCAATCAATTACTAGACGAACTCGCCCAGGCAGTTCGATCTCTGGTCCAGCTCTATCAACTGAACTACGTTCGACTTGATCCTCGAAAGGGGTACGTAGGCAGCCTTTCATAAGGTTCAGTCCGAAATCAATCAAATCCTTTTTCTTATCTTTTTCCGTCTTTTGTTATCGAGCTGCGACTCGATTAGGTTTAAGGTTTTTATGTAGATAACTCGCTGACGGCCGTGCGGCCAAAGCCTTTGTAAACCCTTGTAATGATCGCAACGCTTTTACGCGAAATCGAAATAAGATCTACTTTTTCTTTAAATTCGTTCTATTACGTTTTTCATATTTTCCGCATTTATTTGGTTACTTGTCGTTGGCTTTCGCAGAGATCCGGTTCCTCTGGAAAATTAGGGTTTTCCTAAGTTTCCTTATTTAACGGAAATCGACAAGTGCGAATTTCGGTTCCCACAAAAACCGATCACAATTTACCTGAAAATTGTATGGATGCATGGGCAACTTGTTTAAAGAGTATTTGCCAGAAGACAATGTGTCTGGCGAATCTTATTATCAGATTCAGAAATTGGTATATAGTCTTGGGTTGCCCTCGGAGATGATAGACGTTTGCATAGACAACGGCATGATTTACTGGGGAGATGATGAGAAGTTAGAAGAATGTCAATTTTGTAAGAAGCCATGATTCAAACCGCAAGATCGAGGGCATAATAGGGTACCGTACGAAAAGAATGTGGTACCTACCAATCACAGACAGATTGAAAATATTGTACCGATCTGAGGAGACTGCTGGAGGGATGAGATGGCACGCCGAGCATACTCAGACGGATGGAGAGATGACTCATCCATCAGATGCAAGAGCCTGGAAACATTTTAACAATGTACATCCACATTTCGCTAGCAATAGCCAGAATGTGTATCTTGGATTATGCAATGATAGATTTAGTCCATTTGGAATGTCTGAGAAACAATATTCATTGTGGCTGGTCTTTCTTACACCGTATAAACTGCCACCGGAGATGTGCATGCGACGAGAGTTTCTATTCATGACCATATTAATACCTGGTCCAAAACATCCAAAAAGATCTCTCGACGTTTTTCTACAACCACTGATAAAAGAGTTGAAATATTTGTGGTCAACAAGGGGTGAGGACATATGATTGTTCAACGAAAACAAACTTTACGATGCGAGCGATGCTTTTGTGGAGCATAAGTGACTTTCCTGCATATGGGATGTTGGCTGGGTAGACTACACATGGGAGATTAGCTTGTCCATATTGTAATGGAATGACAAATGCGTTTCAGTTGAAGCATGGTAGGAAGACTAGTTGGTTCGACTGTCACCGTCGATTTCTTCCCGTTTACCACCCATACCGAAGAAACAAGAAATTGTTCAGGCACAAAAGGGTTGTCAGAGACACTCCTCCTCCATATTTAACTGGATAACAAATCGAAGAGCAAATCGATTACTACGGTGCTCTAGAAACAGCTCCTCGTGGTGGGAATTGGTATGTTCCCAGTAATATGCCTGATTCTTATGGTGTTCAACACAATTGGCACAAAAAGAGTATATTTTGGGAATTGCCATATTGGAAAGATCTTCTTTTGCGCCACAACCTCGATGTGATGTATATAGAGAAGAACTTTTTTGAGGACATTGTGAACACTATATTGAATTTCCCAGGGAAGACGAAAGACAACGTAAAATCGAGGTTGGACTTACCCGATATCTGCTCAAGGAGTGAGCTACATATAAAAAGCAATGGGCAAGTTCCAGTTCCAATATTCAAGAGCATTCCTTAGAGCAGTGTACAATTTCTTACACGGATGATACGAAATGCTATGCAATGCGTCAGGCTCTTGCCCTACTGTATGTATCCTACGGGGGAGTTCTGAAATATCCATCCATTATAACATTTTAATTATAAGTCTGGAAGACTTTCCAGACGACTTATAATTAAGTCGTCTGTCAAGTCTTTCAACTGGAAGACTTGACAGACGAAAAATAATTAGGCCGTCCGTCAAGTCTTCCAGTTGAAAGACTTATATTTAAGTCGTCTGGAAATTCTTCCACCTGGAAGACTTTCCCGACGACTTAATTATAAGTCTACCAAGACTTCCAGTAGACAATTGGAAACCTGGCCTGAAAATTCGGAGAAGATATAGTCGCCTTCGACACAGCGGTTATAGATCTGCAAAAATAGACGTGAAAAAAAGAAGCGCGATTAGAACGATGGTGAAAATGATGTTTTATGTTCTTCTTTAGATATAACTTACCGGCGGCAGAGTTAAACGAAACGCCTCTAAGAGAAACGGCGCTAAGGTTTCCTCTCAGATCCGAAATAAAGGAAGCGGCGGTGAGAACGGTGGTGATAACGATGGTGGTAAGACAGAGAGAAAACCGGCGTTGAGAACGATGGATTACAGAGATTCGACGGAAATCGCCTTTGAAATCACCTTTGAGAGAAACAGCGTTAGGGTTTTCTGAATTTCGCAAAAAAGTGAGTAAAAAAAAAATCTTATTTATGTCCGGTAAAAAATCCGATTAGGTAAAGTAGTTTGGTAAAATCAAGGTTCGGTCCAGTTTGAACGACTTATTATTAAGTCGTCTGTTGATACTGTACATCAGACGACTTACTAGTTAGTCGTCTGCCTTAAATATATTTACCAGACGACTTAATAGTAAGTTGTCTAAACCCTAAACCCTAAACTAAATTGACTAAATTAACTAACTAACCACGTTATAAAATCAAATTATACTTAAATAATGTTTAATATACACAGAAATAAACACATTTAGGTAAATTTTAAATTTTTCAAAAAAACATTTATGCTTTCGAAAATCTAACCCTAAGAAACACAGACAATACTTTAACATATGTTGGCAAAATCTAAACCAAAGAATAACATGACTCACTATTTTCACTCATCTATGTTGAAAACAATTAAATTTTGTTATATCTTAATTTCTATCTCTTAAAACATATGTTAATTACATGATTTCAATTTTTCACTTATCTAAATATTTTTTACAAAAATTTTAAATTATTTTCAAGAATAACTATACTAGACGACTTTCAACTAAGTCGTCCAGACGACTTAATTGAAAGTCGTCTTGCTAGAATAGTTATGGGGGTTAGAAACGTAAAAAAAAATTTAGTTTTTTTGTTTGTTCACAAGAGGCTGGTTGTAATTTCAATAGCCTTTTAAGTTACTTTTGCATTTGATTCATGTTTGGGTCTACTTTTGCATTTGAAACCAAGTTTTGAGTCATATTTGGCAAATTTCCCTAATATATAAGAGTAATTGGATCCAAGGGGATATAGATGGTTAGTAAGAATAATAATTTATTAAATTTACATTAATTTTATAATGTTATAGAATAAATTGTGTTATGATTATTGATTTACTGAGATAAATAAAATAAATAATTTTTCTTGATGTAACAAAGTTTATATACTACTCTAGATTATAGTTTAAATATATAAGAATAAGATAAAAACAATTGTTCATTTTAACTTAATTTTAATCATTTTAAATAAACTAACAATTAAAATAAACAGTGTAAGGTTAAAAACAATATTTTTGATGAATTTTTAATTTTATCGATAAAATGAAATTTCTATTTATATCTATATATAAATTATTTTGAAAGATTTATTTCTACGCAGAAAACCAACTACTAGAACCATATTTCAACTGATTAAGAACTTTTGCCGATTGCTAGGATCTTCTTTGACATGTTGAATTGATGCCTTGTACAGTAGAGACCATATTCTTATACCTTCATAGCCTTTAGCGGCTGATTCTCTATCGGCTGATTTCTGTGGGAAAGTATCTCATGAAGTGATTGGCTATTGTCCCTAATCACTTCTGCTACAGCTTAGAAAAGTAGAGACAATAACATAGACAGATCAATATTTACACGAGCTCGGTTCCTTCAGCTCTCACTTGAATCTGAAGATCCTTGGCCGTAGAACGGTTCCTCTTATGTCGAAGAAGAGACAGACATTCAGGGTTTCAAAAAATGTGGCTGGATGACCCGACACGGCGAGACTTACACCAAAAATGATTCGATTTTTTTTTTTGTTAAAATGTAGGCCAACTGATTCTAAAAATCATGTTATAATATCAATATTAAAATATTAATTGATTAATTAAGTTTTGAAAAAATTCCATATCCATATTGATTAATTAATTTATTAAACAATTGTAACATAATCAATTTATTATAGATACTTATAATTTGACAAGATTTTTAAATATTTTAATAATCTTTATATCATCATATCAAAGATTAAAAGAAAATATTTATTTTTTGGATAGTTAAATAAATTAATTTAAATTTAACTATATTACTCAATGTAAACATAAGCGTAATCAAATTTATAAATTACTGAAGATATTTAAAACTTGATATATATATACAATGGCGGACGTACATAAGTCGAAAGGGGTCATGTGCCCCCGTCTAAAATATGGTTTTATTTATGTAATTATGTTAAAATTAGCTCAAAGTCCATTAAAGTGACCTCAACTAGTTCAAGATTTGTGTTAATGCCCCTTACTAAGTGTTCTCTTAGATCCGCTCCTATATATATATATATATATATATATTAGAAGTTAATTTTTAGCTAAAACTAACAAAACTAGAATTTATTATATTCTATTTATTAAAATAAATAAAATAGTATATATTATTATTGCAAAAAAAGAATTTTATTAAATTAAACTAATTTTCATACAATCAGATTAAAAGTTTTAACTAAATAAAAACTACAAATAATTAATTTATACTTTTTAAACATAACAAAATTAAAATTTAATGTAAGTATTTTTTTTTTTAAATAAACTATTTTTAAACGTTATTATTTATGTATGTGACTTTGGAAACCATCTAGTATAGTTATTATAAAATTTCTGAAAGTTTAATTTTACCATTAACCAAATTATATCTTTACTATGATCCAAACAAAAAATTATAAATAACAACAAAAAAATATAAATGTCATAAATATAAAGATTTTAATAAATGAACTGTTAACTTTTTAGAGGAATGTCATCGGTTTAGTTGGTGTTTAAGGTTTTGCATAAATATTAAAAAAAAATATTTCTTTATTCAATTTATCTTGTTTATGCAAAACTAAGATTAAACAAAATTTATTTTAAGCAATAAGAAAAAATGCAATCTATTTATATAAAAGAGTGTTTCTCTCTTTCTTAGGCTATCCACGTCACCCCCCACGTTAGAAAGAGCAATGAGATGGCACAACTGAAGATGTAATTTTCTAAGGTGTTCTGATCTAGTTTGTGATGTACTATAAGAAGTGTGTCAAGGCGTATGTCAAGACAATGAGTTATGAAGTTGCTTACAAGAAGTTTGTCAATTATGATTGCGTGTGTAAGTAGAGCTTGGAAAAGGTAAGAAAATATCTTGTTGAAAACAAAAGACGTTTTCCATTAAGATAAATGGAAAAGTTTGGAGATGAATTATTACTTGGAGAAGAATAGGAAGTTTCCTTATATGAAAATAGAAGTTCATTCAAGAGCATTTAATAGAACAAGTCTAAGGTTTATTATATAAGGAGGAAAGTGTCTTATGTGATCAAGTAGTGCGTTGGTGTTGACGTGCTCGTTGGTATCCTTGGAGTGTGTTAGGTGTTGACGTACTCGATGACGTAGTCGGTGACGTACTTGGCGAAGTACTTGGCAACATACCTTCAGAGGCTTGGAGGTTGAAGCCTAGACTCAGGGGGAGTTTAGCTCAGGATTAGGTTATCCTGATAAAGTCTGGACTCGGAGGGAGTTTTGCTTAAGGTTAGTTTACCTTGAAGGGATCACGATTTAGAAGAGAGCGGTGACTCAAGAGGTTTGTGCTTATATTACCCATTTGCGAATCGATTGTAATTTGCTTTCTCATTCTAGTGGATTCGAATTCTGGACAAGGTCCCGGGGAGTAGGAAATGAACCTCGTTAACAAACTCTATGTATCATTTACTTTCTGCTCTATATCTCTGACTCATCCGCACTTTCAATTGGTATCAGAGCGGGACTCCATAGGGTTTACGACTAGTTTCGAGTAGATCAAGGGTGAGCTCAGAAACTGCGTCAGGAAGTACGACAGAGTTTGAGTCAATATTGATGGAGAGAGCTAAGTTGCCTTTCAAGAAGAGTTCTTCATGGAATGGATGAAATAAATCTTTCTACTAGATTCATTGCTGATGAATGCATGAAGGAGAATGGAGCAAGAAGAAAGTTGGGTATTTCTTCAAAGGTCGTACAGTCCTTTGAATGCAAAGGTTTTGGGCATGTACGTGTTGAGTGTGCAAATTTGCAGAAGCGGAAGAAGAAGATAGTCATCAAGAGTGACTCTGGAGCTGATTCGAGTGATGATGATGTACATAAGAGTTTTGTGGCGTTCACTACTTTGGATTCTAGTTCTGAGAAGAAATCTACGGGGGGGGGGGGGGGGATTTAAGGCGGGATCCGTGTCAGCGTCTATGTCAGGGTCTGTGTCAGGATCTACACGTGAAGGTGATGATGTTGCTAGAAGTGATGATGATGGTGGAAGTTTTGATGACGGAGATCTTGCTAAGAACTACGAAACTTTGTATGAGTATTGGCCAAGTTGGTTGATGAGAACTCGCTGTTGGCTAAAGAGAAAATCAAGATAGAGGCTCAGATTGGTGAAGCATTGAAATCTGCTTCAGAAAAAAGAAGAAGAAGCAAGACAAGCTAAAGTTCATCTTGAAGAAACTCAGAAAAGTTTAAAGATGTTGAATAATAGTACAGATTAGTTGGATCATCTTTTCAACATTGGGCAGAGTGATTGGTGTGGTCTTGGATTCAAAGGTGAATCTTCTAAAGGTGGATGTGTTTTTGTTTCTGCTGGACCAACAGAGAGTGTAGCGACGTGTGCTACAGAGCCAGTGGTGAAGAGTTCAACAGAAACTGCAATAGACGATAAAGATGCGACTGTTACAAGAACTGATGTGAAGGCTGCGACTGCTAGAAGAACTGCTACAGCGGCTGCTGCAAGGGCTGCTATTGCGACTGCGACAAGGAAAACTCCAAAAGTGCAGAGGGAACCTCAACGATATTTTGTACATGTTTGCCATCATTGTGGGGTGGTTAGGCATATTAGGCCAAGGTGTTTCAAGATGTTGAGGGAGAAGCATCAGATGAAGCTGGCGTATGGTATGAGATCACAAAATCCAATATGTTATTGTGATGTTCAAAGTCATGTTCGGCGTAATGGTTTTGATTTTGGTCAAGGAGCTAATCATGGTGGGATGAGGCTCAGGTTTACGTGGTCTGGAAGATATAGTCATTATGGAGATGGTGGAATGGGATTCTATCCTCAGTATGGAGGATGGCGTTCATCTTCATATTAGTTTTTAACCATGAAGTGACTCAAAGGGGGGAGACTGAAGGTGGAGCTTCATGCTTGAGTTGTTGAGTCACATGCATAGTCAAAAAAGGAGAGAATGAAGATGTAATTTTCTAAGGTGTTCTGATGTAGTTCGTGATGTACTACAAGACGTGTGTCAAGGCGTACGTCAAGACGATGAGTTATGAAGTTGCTTACAAGGAGTTTGTCAATTATGATTGTGTGTGTAAGTGGGGCTTGGAAAAAGTAAGAGAATATCTTGTTGAAGACAAAGGACGTTTTCCATTAAGCTAAATGGAAAAGCTTGGAGAGGAAGTATTACTTGGAGAGTAATAGGAAGTTTCCTTATATGAAAATAGAAGTTCATTAAAGAGCATTTAATGAACTTGGAGAACAAGTCTAAAGTTTATTATATAATGAGGGACATGACTTATGAGAATCCTAAGCACCCATATATTAAAGTGAAAGAGAGTTTTCATTGTGAGTGTTTCATTGTGCGATTGCTGTGTGTTGATGGAATGTTCAGCTGTCTTGGTGTTGTGACCTTGGTGTTGATGTTGCGTGAAGCGGAGTTGTACGTTGTGTTTTGGTGATCAAGTGGTGCTTTGGTGTTGATGTGCTCGTTGGTATCCTTGGTGTGCGTTAGGTGTTGACGTACTCGGTGACGTACTTGGCGACATACCTTCAGAGGCTTGGAGGTTGAAGTCTTGACTGAGGGGGAGTTTATCTCAGGGTTAGGTTATCCTGATGAATTCTGGACTCATGGGGAGTTTAGCTCAAGGTTAGTTTACCTTGAAGAGTTCACGATATAGAAGAGGGTGGTGATTCAAGAGGGTTATGCTTGTATTACGCGTTTGCGAATCGGTTGTAATTTGCTTTCTCATTCTAGTGGATTTGAATTCTAGACAAGGTCTCGGAGATTAGGAAACGAACCTCGTTAACAAACTTTATGTGTCATTTACTATTTGCTCTATATCTCTGACTCATCCGCACTCTCAGAAACGTGTCCAGGTAACTTATGTTTTGCGTTTCATTAATTGACTTTGGCGATATGTGTGGGTTTCGTTGTGGGTTTGGGATTTATATTATCATGAAGATAGCCAACCCGTCTGCATGAAACATTAATTCTCGTAAGTAGCGTCGTTTTGGAAATTAGGTTTCATCGCCTCCTTTTTTTCACTGCCTTTAGAGAGATTGAGATGGTGGAGTAAACGTGAATATTTTTCTTTGGGTTTCCATCTGGACGTTTGATCTTCATCTTCATCTTCATCTTCATCAATAGAAACTTTCCCATTACAGATTCATCCCGTTAAGCCTCCTATTAGGTTCATAAACCACAAGCTAGCCTTCAATGCAAGTTTCTTCTGTGCGAAGTGGTGTATCTGTGAGTATATATAAAGGTAGCCTTCTCCTCTCAAATCCATATTCTCGATCTTTTCTTAGTAGATTTATTCTCTCTGAAATAGCTATCTTGAGAGTTTTTTCCCTGATTTGAAGTCCGGCAAGTGCTTCTCTGCTGTTGAGGTTAAATGGCTGTGTTTCTTAGTGGCCAGGAATGTCAGGCGCGGTGGAGAACTCATGTGAGTTGATATGCTCACGGTGGATGTAACTGTAAATATCTTTTTTAGACTCTTGGTAGTCATGACGTTAAATAATTTCGTGAAGCTGTCTGTTTTAGGCCAACATTATGCAGGCCCCATTGATTTTAACCGGTGACCTGCTTCTAGCAGTCAAGATGTATAATATGTTTCATTTATGAGATATTGTTTTTGAATTCACTTCTTTGTTGGTTTTCACTCCTTTTGTTTATGTATGCATTGTTTATGTATTGCAGTCAACCTTCATACAAGCCACTGTGTAGAAGCATCTAATGCAGGTGGGTTCAATTTATTCCATAAGCGGTTTTGATATGACTCAGAGAAATCTGAACTTTAAGCTGTCTGACTTTCCACTATCGATTTGACTCAACTGTCGAAGTGCGTCTCCACCGTCAGCGCCGGCTCAAGAGTTTTGAGGGCCCGTGGGCCAATTTTTTGTTTTTTTTTTTTGCATTCTTTTAATGAAAAATTAGTTTCTTAAAAATATTTTTAACATAGTTGTAAAAAAACATTATCAAAGTACCCTTAACATTTGATCGACGGCATATTTATTTTCAAAAAAATAAATCTATTGACTAATAAATCTATTGACTAATAAATCTATTTACAAAATCTGTATAAAATAGGAAATCTATCGTTAAAGTGATGTCAGACTTTCTTAAAAATGTCTGATTTGTTTCCACGACAGAGTTAATTGTCCGATTTGAATAGAAAACAGTTTTTTAAGAATATGTCTGTCGAATGAGGTAGCAGATTTGTTATAGATAGTATATTTTTTGTGGTCAACTTATTTTTTTTTGTACCGACTTATTTTCTTATGTTCGACTTATTTTCTTACGGCAAAGTTATATATCTGATTTAAAAGTGTTGGTAGACTTTTTATTTATGTGGTGTCAGACTTTTTAATTTATGTTATGGCAGATTTATTGACGGAAATATGAGTTTATCTAAACCAAACTTAATTTAATGTTCAATTTCGACCAATTACATTAATTTCGAATCTGGTTTATTTATAGGTTAATTATGATCATAATTAGGTAAAGTTTTGGTAAATCTCATCAGCTCTTTCATTCCTCTTTTCGTCCTTATCAAGTTGTCCACTTTCATGGTGGTTTAATCATTTTTTTTGCAATACGAGGAATTAACTTGTTACCTGCACATGATTAAATTCACAAACAATAGATCTAAATACATATTCATTCAGCATTAGCATTATTTGGGGAAGGACTAGGAAGCGTGCACAACATACCAGTATTTTGAATGTATGAAATGAAATATTTTGTTTTCAGTAATGGTTCCAAAGTAAACGTCTGTTCATTGCTGGTGGAGCTAAACATCTGTTCCCACATTTATAGTTTCTTGAACAATATGTTATCATCGAAAAAAAGAACAATCTATTGTTGAAAGTCACAAATAATACAGTGAAGTTTTATAGGAATGAGTTTCTTCCCATGCGATTAAAAAAACCTTGCTCTTCTGGCAGTTCTCAACAGTGACAAAGCCAAATTCATAAGTGGCAGAAATGATCTTCTAAAGAAAAGCTTGCCAGCTCAAAGATAAGATCAAATAATGACGCAACAAATCATATCAGCAAGACACTCAAGAAAAATGAATTAAGTAAATAACATATTATTTTCCAGATCTCTACATGGGCGGTCAAGAGATCTTACTTTTAAAAGAAGCAAAGTCGAACAATCCAAGTTGGAGCAAAATTCAAAAATTGGGAAATACACGAAAAATGACATGGACAAAGAATGTTGTAAAGAAGAAGAATAATATGGAATTTAAATTATCCGTACTTTGAGATTTGTCACATTCCCAGGATGCATAATTGAACTGCGGATGCTCTAGCTAAGAATGCATATTCTTTTCATAGAAATCTTTGTTTTGTTGGTTGTTTTATTCCGATTTAGTTTTCCAAACCATTTCAACTATGAGTAATAGAATAGTTGTTTGGAAAAAAAATTGTCAAAAGAATAATTGAGATATTATTGGATACACCACCACCTAAAAATCATCTCAAGCCAAAGATCGAATTAACTAGTCAAAATTTGAGCCCTTGGATGTCCCACCACAATGAATCATTTGATGGAATGCTCTTAATGAGAGAAAAATAATCTCATATACTCTTATTTAATCTATCATACTCTTCATTATTTATATACTCTTAATACTTGTAGTGAATGTCCAAATTACCCTTCTCCAACCCACTTTTGTCTCTTTTTCCACAGAAACCGACGACGACTTCCCATTCTGAATTGAGCTTCCTCTTTTTCAATTGAAATCCAGTATCCCCATTGTTGAACCTCAACCTCAAAATCAGGTAAGTTTAGTTGAGTATTATCACATTGTAGTTTAAATCGAAGTAATTAGAAGTTTTATCCACCATTAATGTTGTCTTTTTAAAGTAGACGAATTCGTGGTGACTAGAAAAACGTAGGATGACTAGTAGAACTTGATATGGGAAAAAGGTGGAACTAGTGAAACTTTGTATAACTATAATAGCAGAACTTGTTGAACTAGTGAAACTTTGTATAACTATAATAGTAGAACTTGGGAAACTTTGTTTATGTTTTACCCTAATATTGTAAAACCTTGTATAACTATAATTGGTTAAACTGTAGAACTTGGTGTAACTAATCGGTAAAACTGTGAAAGTTGGTATAACTTACTAGGTAAAACTGTAAAACTTAGTATAACTTGTTATATAAAACAGAATAACTTGGTATAACTAAATGTTGTCATTTATCTTTTTGCAGGAGACATATGGGTAGCTCTTATACCAACATACATTTTGATTATGAAGGATATTATTCAAAAAGTGGAGATGATTATGAATGGATTCCAAAGGAAGGTCACTCGTATGCTATATCGTTCAAAACATCATCTATGGATGAGATCACTTACGCGGCGTTAGAGGATAAAATAAACAGGAAGGTTTCCGTAGATGCATGTACGACTAGGCTGAGTTTGAGCTATATTCCATTGGTAGTGAAACCTCAGAGGCAATCATATATATTAGATGATGAAGATGTCTTTGTTTATCTAACGTCATTGGATAAAGATCAGAGAAGAAGTATTTTGCATGTAGAGGCTATTAGAGAATTGGAAATAGTTCCCATAAACGAACAACAATCAAGAGTTGAGAATGCAAGTTCAATTGGTAAGAATTACAGTGAGTTTCTTTCATCTGGGAGGGACGAACTTGGTGGTAGTCATGGTGTAGACACACTACATAACACCTTGGAAGAAGCACAAAAACATCTCGAGGTAACTGAGTCAGTGGAAAAAAATGCAAATGAAGATCTTGAGGATGTGGTTATTGGTTTGGATAATATGGATAACGTGGAAAACATTGTGGATGATACTGCTATTTGTGAATATGTTGAGCTTCCACTTGTTTCAAAGAAAGTCGACGTCTGATAGAATGGGAAGATGGGATGGGTATTGAGATCGGTCAAGAATTTGCGAGTAAAGAATCTGTGATAGATTTAATTGATAGAGCATCACAACAGAATTGTTTTGGAGTTACTCTTTTGAACTCTGATAAGAGTCGTTATGTGGTGAGATGCCGAGGAGCGGCAGAAGGTTGTAAATGGTATGTGAGAGCTACTGAGGTTCAAAATTCTGATATGTTCTCGATAAGAACATACATAAAGATGCATACTTGCTCCCGAACAACTTCTTGTACCGGTACAAAAAGGAAAGGCACACCACGATTAGTTGCATCTATTCTACATGATGATTATCCTGGTGAATTCGAGACTCCAACTCCAAAAACTCTTGTTGGTTTGGTTCAGAGAAAAATTGGTGTGGAAGTGTCATACTCAACAGCATGGAGGAGAAAAAATAAAGCAGTTCATGAAATGTGCGGTACACCGGAAGAAGGCTTCAAGAATTTGTATTCTTATTTGTATATGTTAGAGAGTGTGAATCCGGGTACGAAAACAAGTGTGTTGTTGGATGAAGCAAAAAGGTTCAAGTACCTATTTGTTGCTCTGGGAGCTTCCATCGAAGGGTTTCAATACATGAGGAAAGTAATCACTGTGGATGCGACATTTCTCAAAGTTGTGCAAGACGGGGTGCTAATTTTTGCTACAGCACAAGACCCAAACCATCACCATTATCCTATTGCTTTTGGTGTCGTTGATGGGGAAAAAAATGAAAGTTGGACGTGGTTTTTCACAATGTTGAAAACCGTTATACCGGATTGTCCTGAGATGGTGTTTGTTTCTGATAGAAATGTAAGTCTGATCAAAGCTGTGGCTGAAGTGTATCCAAAGTCTCAACATGGGTATTGCATCTTTCATCTGTCCAACAATGTCAAACTAAGTGTTACACAGAACAGAGACGAAGTTGCAAAACAATTCAGGGAAATTGCACAGATATATGCAGAGTCTGAGTTCTTACAACAATATGCTGACTTTAGGAACAGGTATCCAACTTGTGCTAGGTATCTTGATAAAAGTGTGGAAGTTGAAAAATGGGCGAAATGCTATTTTCCCGGTGCAAGATACAACATAGACACATCTAACTGTGTGGAGTCTTTAAATGCGCTTTTTGTGAAGGCACGGAAGTACCCTTTACTACCTATGATTGATACTATCATCGCAAAGATGGCTGAGTGGTTCAACAGTCATATGAAAGATGTTGTTGCCGGATCAGAAAGTCAGAAATTGGTTCCATTTGTGGAAAATGTATTACATGATAGATGTCTAGAAAGTGTAAAATTAACAGTAACTATGTTGAACGCTTTTGAGCTTGAGTACGGTGATTGGAACTGACGGGAAGACGTACTTGGTGGACTTGCGTAATAAAAGGTGCAGTTGCAGGTATTTTGATATAGATAGATACCCATGCGTTCATGCAATAGGTGCTGCCATTAAGTGCTTCAAGGAGGATTCACATGAGATGCAAGACATATATGATTTGTGCTCGCCTTATTATTTGGTTGAGTTCTGGGCCTTGGCGTATTCGAGAACAATATATCCAGTTCCGCATATATCCGAATGGATTATTCCAGAACATATCAAAGAGATGTATGCTTTGCCTCCATATTTTGACAAAGAGAAAAAAAAGGGTAGAGCTCAAGAAAAAAGGTTTCCTTCCGTAGGAGAACGTCGGAGGAAGAATAAATTAGTGCCCAACCGAAATTTGAAGAAGTGGTTCAGATGCTCAGAAGGAACACAAAATTTGTAACTCGTTTGTGTTAAGAATTGTATCTTGTATTGTTAAGAATTGTATCTTGTATGAAACTTGTGTACGTTAAACTTGGGAAAACAAGGTGAAACTTGTTTATTTACTTGTTTACAATTATTCGTTCTATAATTTTTAAAATTATATATTTAATTAAAATAAATAGTTTTTATATGACTATTTGTGATATAAAAATTAGTTGTCGTTTATTAATGTATTTAAAATCTCAATTTAAAAAAATTATTTTGTCCATTATGAAAGAACTACCTCATACTTGAAAAACTACCGTATACTTATATCTTTTATCACCTTATTCACCCCATCATATTACAAATCTTACAAAAGTGATGATATCACACATATTATTACGTGAATAGATGAGAAATGCTTCAAGATGTCTAAAACTCTCTAGTACAACCATAAAATATATCTTTTAAGTATAGTAAACCAAGGAAAATGGCAAAAAACGAAAAGTGAAACTTTGATGATTTTAGTGAAACTGCAAACTTTGGCAAAGTTTTACCCTCAAAATTGTTTGGCGCCAATTTTCCCGCCGAATTTCAGTGAAATTCCTACCCCGCCTAACCTAACCTAAACTATCCTAAAACACTAATATTTGCTATAAAACACTCAAAATTTAGGGTTTCCTCATTTCTACCAAGTTTTTTACTTCAACTTTTCCCTTTTCCTCTCTCTCTCTCCCGAAAATGAGCCAAGCTACTTCAGCTTCTTCCAACTCGACTGGCTGACGGGAAAGATTCAGATCTCCAGGCATACCTGATAAGTGTTGGTGTGGTGAAGGTGTCACGCTGAAGATCTCTAAATCGGATCCTAATCCTTACCGTCGGTACTACCGATGTGTGTACGCTGCTGAAAGGAAGGTAAACATATTTTGATTCCTCATGTTCATATTTATAATCAAATATTTATCATTCCCCATTGTTTACTTGTGTAGCTAATGAACGACAATCATGTCTTCAAATGGGTGGATGAAGCTTTCACAGATGAGATTAAACAATTGGATTATCAGGTTGGTGTACTAGAAGAAGTTCTTCTTCTCAAGACTACTATGACCACTCAAGGAACAAATAATGGGAAGAAGATTATGATATTTCTATGTTTTCTTATCTCAATTATAATTGTAATTTTAGGTATTTGGATGTACAACTAAGGATTATGATGTTTCACCTTATCAATGTAATGAAATGGAGTTATGAATGTTCCATCTAATGAACTGTTTTGTATTTTACAAACGGAAAAGACAAACTTTGATAAACTTTGGCGAAGTTTTACAAATGGAAAAGATAAACTTTGACAAACTTTGGCGAAGTTTTACAAATGGAAAAGACAAACTTTGGCGAAGTTTTACAAACATAAACAAGTTTGGCTCAAGTTTTAGGAAGTTCTACAATTCAAAAGTCAAACTTTGGCAAAGTTCTACAAACACAAAACAAAAGAAAAGAGACTTTCATAAAGTTTCTCTTTTAACTCAACTTAATAACACAAATACATAATCATGACACCATAAGCATACCGAGTTTAAAAAGTTTTAACATCCCAAATAACATAAACATACCAAATAACATAAACATACCGAGTTTAACAAAAGAAAAGAGACTTTCATAAAGTTTCCCTTTTAACCCAAACTTAAAAACAAAGTTCAGCCTTCTCTCTTTGCCCTGGTTACAATTGGGCTCCTGACATGTTCCTGAGCTTTCCTTTTCTTTCTCTTTTTCCTGGAGAACATCTTCACAATGGGTGATTTTTGCTTCAATTCTTCTTTCTCGGCTGCCACACCCTCAACAGCCTTCACCGTTCCATCACCACCATCATCCCCCATGCTCTGCTCACCTTTCTCTTTCTCACAGCTCTCATCATGTGCATCATCCTCAATGTTGTGCTCATCTTCTTTCTCACCTTTCTCAACTCTCTCATCTTCTTTCTCACCTTTCTCACCTTTTTCACCTTGCTCACCTTGCTCACCTTCTGTACCATCTTTTTTCTCACCGCTATTACCAGCTTTGTCATCTTCTTTTTCACCTTCCTCACCATCCTTCTTAAGTTCCTCACCATCTTTCTCACGTTCTTTCTCCACAACATCAACATTCATACCAATGCACATCTTCAACTTCTTTACATCTTCTTCAAGTGGTGTAATCCGGTTAGCAAGAGAATCAATCTTCTTCTCTATGTTGCTGATGGCAAAGAAAAAAGTATCCTTCACTTCATTCAACAGAACCTCGACTTGATGAGCCTCAATCCTAGGAGCCTCAACCGTAGGAGCCATAGCTGGAGGAGCATCAATATTAGGAATTGAATCAGGTTCTACCACACTTGTACGGGCACTGAAATCTTTCTCATAGAGCTCTTCAAACCAAATAGATTTCTTTTTTTTTCACTAAAATCCTTGTCCAACCATCGACAACAACATCATCCTTATCGTCCCAGCGGTCTCTGTCCTTGTGCATGACGTGGTTTAAGAACGGTACCTCGGCAGGCGTTGCTTTCAATATACTCTCAATATCCTGCTAATACAAATAACACAATATAAAATAACTCCAAGCCACATAATGCTCTCTAATTTACACAAACATATACTAACCTTGGTTGTCCCAAGTTTTGCATTCATTTCTGAGATACTGAAATATTTGGTACCACCTCTAGATTTGTACTTCATCTTACACATCCGAGGACAAGCATCATCTGCACCAACTACCTTTTCACGGAAATGGTTCTTTAAAACTGGAATGGCTTCAAATGCCAAAAGCTGCAAACAAAACATAATCAGAAAAGTTTTTCAACCAAGCTAAACTTATGTATTAATTAGAAACTCCAACAATACCTCCATGGTAATAGCAAAGTTTGGAAGCACCCAAGATGACCCCACGACCCCTCCGCAACTCTCCAAAAACCAAGAAATGTCCTTCATGTTATGCTCAAATGCCATACGTCCCCATGGGAATGTTTCACACTTTTTCAGATCATCAACGGCTCTGAGGAAGAAACTTTCGACTGATGGTGCTCCCTCTCCATTTTTTCTTGATCCAATGATGACACTGGTCAAGAAATACAACACAGCCATCTTCAAGCGATCAACAGAAGGCTTGTTTTTCATTTTCTTCATCTGATTCGCCACATCTTCATATGTTATCTTCTTCCCTTCCTCAAAATATTTATTTAAGAAGGATAAACTACCAATCATTTCATAATTTTTGGGATAAACATGGCAGTATAAACCTGAGATCAATCCGAGTTCTCTCATAGAGTATCTGATTGGCACGCCGTTTACAACGAACCACATCTCCATCTTCTTTTGTATCGAAGCACTGCGAACAATCAGCATCCACATTCCCATCCACTTATGCTTCGTGTTCTTTCCCATATGGAAGAAATGCTTGAATTGAGGATGCTCTAAGAACCATTTCTTCTCCTTTACTGACAACGTACTCTCTATGGTTTCAAGAGCCTGCTTTATATAGCATTTTGCTGAAACTTTTATCACTTTCTTATACTCTCTTGGAGGAAAGTACATCTTAAGAGGTTCCATTGCTTCACTTGCGTTCTCCTCATCCTTCAATCGAAAGAAAAACGTTTGAAATTAATACCATAATCATAAACTTACACGTTTTACAAAGTTACACAATTATACATTCAAGGTTTTAACAATTATGCTATCAAAGTTGTACTAAGTTTTACAAAGTTATCCAATTATACAATCAAAGTTTTATTAAGTTTTACAAGGTTAAACAATTATGCAATCAAAGTTTGACTAAGTTTTATAAAGTTATCCAATTACACAATCAAAGTATTACTCAGTTTCCTAGGTTATACAATTATACAACCAAAGTTTAACCACAGGTTTCACAGTTATACAACTAAAGTATTACTGAGTTGTTCTTCGTTTTACAGTTAACTTTTGCTTCCCTTAATACTACATTTCAAAAAAAATACATACCGATGCATGCAGTGGCATTGATGTGTCTCCTTCGTCCTCTTCTCCTTCGTCCTCTTCTCTTTCGTTCTCTTCTCCTTCATCCTCTTCTACTTCCTTTTCTTGACCGTCGGTCTCTTCTTTGTCGGTCTCGGTTTCTTATCCTTCGGTTTCTTCTCCTACAATCTCTTCTTCTTCATTTTCTTCTGGGTTTTTCTCTACGCTTCGATTCAAAGCCGACTCGTCTTCTTTGTAAGATGGGTTCTTCGTATGAGCCATAACTCGTGATGTTAGGTTACGAAAGGAAAGAAAGGATTGGGGATTCAAAGTTCTCAAAGGATTGCGATTGTCGGAATTGAATCGGATTGAACAAAGAGAAAGAATGAAAAGGGGAAACTAGTAAAACCTATAAGACTTGTTTCGATTTTGAAAGATTTTGAACTAAAACCCGGATAGATCCGATGAGTTTGGATAATCCGCCTGGTTTACTTGTAAATATTAAAGGGTTATGTGATTTTTTAGACATTTATGTTTATTTCGATTTAAATAAATATTTATAAAAATAAATAAATAGAGAGGAGTATATGAGAAAAAAAAATTAGATCAAGAGTATTTCAGAACTTTACCCCACCACAATGGTAAAATCCATCTGCCACAAGACACTTGTCAAAATAATATTGCAGCCAACAAAGGTAGTCGGAAGCATGAGCAGTTCCCCTATTGATACAGTCTAGGCCACAGATTTACGTGATCATTATCAATGTCAAACACATGTCGACTAAGGCATGTTTGTGTGTCCATTTACACTTCTCATAACACAACTGCACTTTATCCATGAGGTAAATTGGCAAATCGGTTCTTTGGTCCATGCATTTTTCCCACTATATTCGATGCCAGTCTACCTTTAAACCAGTATGATATTTTCAAGTTTGTCTGATGGCTCATGCCATTACATCTGACTCACAAAGCAAGGCGGTGTTATGCTCAAGATACAAAAAGAAACATGATGCAACATCACAATACATGAAATCTTTCATAAGGATTTCATGTTATTTTCCGCTTTCAAATATGAGAGAAAAATATAAAGGGAAAATTGGTTGGTAAAATTGATCCATGAAATTTTTTTAATGCTTATTGGGCATGAGATTTTCTCCTTCTTAACGATAAAAGAAAATATTTTGATTAATATAAACTAGGTTTTTTCTGAACAATGTGCAGCAATAATTTTTTAAATTTTACTTATATTTAGAAATAAAATTTTGCTAATATTCTAGATTTTATTATTTTATAGTAATATTTTAATTTATATTTTAATTGTTCAAACATAAAATAAAGATAAAATTAACATTTTTATTTATTTTAAATTATTTAAGAAAATAGATATATTTAAAATTATAATTTTGGATAAATTTTATTTAATTATTTTTGTTTAAGATAATTAAATTAATTCATACAAATTTTCTAAAAATTGATATATAATTTATAATCATCAAAAAATAAACAAACAAAATTTCTAAAATATGTAGATATCAAAAGAAAAAAAATGGTTTTATGGTTAAAAGTTTATAATTTTTAAAAATTAGGATTTTGAAAATCTTGTTTGTTAATAAAAATTGTATGATTATAAAATATATAAAATAATATTTTGAAATTTTGAAAAATATTTTATATTTCTATTATTATATTATTTAGGGTGTTTTGCAAATATGACACAAAACAAAAGTCAAATGCAAAACTAACTCATAATTTTTTGGAATTTACATTTGCCTTATTCACTCTAAATGTTCGAGTTATTCACGAAAATGTCATTACTTTTGTTTTTTAAATGAGTGTTTTTCTATCATCCTCATCTTAATCAAGTATTTACAATATTGTCATTGTTATCAATACACGAACCACCATGAACAACCAATTTGAAGCTCTTAATGCACAAAAAATTATTTTTCTCTTCTTTTCTCATTTGTTATCCACACAAACAACATCTCTTTCACTTTTTTTTTCAAAATTCATCCAAAAATTCAAGATTTTGATTTCAAACTTTGTAAGGTTCATAGAGACATTAAAACTCATTATTTTTGGTCATTAGTGAGTTGGTAGCATTCTTGGTGAAGTTTTATGAGTTTAGAGAAGCTAAACAAGTCATCTCACGGTTTCAAGATATAAAATTGATTTTTTTCTCAGATTTGTTCGTGAAGAAGACTACTCTATAATTCTTCTACAACGAGAAGAATTCTAGAGAAGTCTTCTCGTCAATGCACATGTTAATCTTGAAAACTTTAAGAGAAGTCTTCCACCTTTCCTTTGTTAACAAAAAAATAGGGAGAACTGATAAGTCTTCTCGGATAAACAGGTTAATTTTGCAATTGATTAAAGTTTGTCAGAAATTTAACTTTTTATGAAAGACTTCCCAGGAAGTCTTCTTTGGGAAAACTTCTAAGGAAGTCTTCTTTATTGTTCAATGAAATCTTCTCACTTTCATGATGTTATGAGTTTTCAAGGCTCCTAAGGGAAATGTTGTAGTATAAGAGATTGTCAAACTAATTCTAAGGGATTTTAAAGCACTGAGAATGCAAGTACTCACTTAATCTAAGTGCAATCGAATAATGGGTGGTTTTAAACTATAACTAAGAATAAGAAAATGGATGATTAAAATAACTTCCTTGATTAAGAGAAAGGAGAACTCATGGATAAGAGAATTAGACCTTGGGTGATCAAGATTCGAACTAAAGATAGCGAGTGATCAATTAAACTATCAACCTTAAGCCTAAACACGATTCTAAACAAGCTCTATGTCTAGATGAATGTTCATTTACTAACATAACTCAAGCATAAAATGTCTTCGGTTAAATGTTATGGAAGTAATCATTAAGAATAAGTCATCTAGCCATTCTAACACCTTTAACAACAAGTGTCCCTGGTAAAGAATGTTAAAAGCTTAGGAGAGTTGACTCAGACATTTCATCAAACACCTTGTGGGTGGGAAATGCCTAAAGATCAACTTTTGAGTGGCCAACTCAAAAGCAGCATTACGTTTACTCTACTAGCAAGGAACAAGAGAAATCTACACTAAAACATCCTAGATCTAGCCTAATCACCCTTAATCTCCCTAACCCATGAATTCAATGGGGATTTACTCACTAATCATCATGATTCCTCTTAAACCCATATTGGATTCAAGCTTAATCATGTTGATGATGGATTAGACAAGTAACAACAATATAACAATGAAAACAAATGATCTTAGAAGGTTTTTGTGTGTTTTCTTCCAAAACAAAGATTATCCGCCTAAAACGGTTTACAACGTACTTAAACTTAGGTTTAGAAAATGTAAAACAATGAAACAAAATGACCAAAAGGTCCCTCAAATAACTTAAGTTTCGTCCAAACAAAGACGCGCAGCTACATGTGCACGTCGCTCTAGAGAGGTCGCTTTGGATGGGAGAAGGCCGAGCTATCTATGCACGTCGCTCTGGTAAGGTCACTTTGGCTGGGAGCTACCTTGGTATGTCGCTCCGGTGAGGTCACTCTGGTTGGGAGCTACCTTGGTATGTCGCTCCGGGACGTCACTCTACGCCCTGCTTGACCAATGATCACTTTTAACTCCTCTTTTTAGCTCCAAATGCATCCAACCATCTCCAAGAACTCCAAGGATACTCCAATACCTGATAAGAACTTATATGTGCAAAATGCAACCTAAAATGACTAAATCTTAATCTATATGATCAAAATGAAATTGAATGAATGGATAAAACAATGGAAATATGCAAGATATCATTTCACAAGAAGTCTGTGTGGATTACTTTTGCAATTAACAATTAATACTAAAAAGTTATTATTTATGAGAAGACTTCTTAACTGACAAAAGACTTCTTGAGAAGTCTTCTCCAATTTTATCCCTAGTTTTTGTTCAAACCTTTGGTTTCGAGAGAAGACTTCTCTAGAAGTCTTCTGTTGGAAGACTTCTAGGGAAGTCTTCTCTGAAAAAGTCAAATATAGTCAATTGCAAAAGTAACCCATGAAGACTTCTTGCGACAGTGAGAAGACTTCATGCAAAAGTAAGAAGACTTTTCTAGAACTCTTCTATTAAAAGTCAAATTTTTGACAAACTTTAGTCAATTGCAAAACTAACATTTTTACCGTAGAAGACTTCTTTGAAATTTTCAAAAAAAAATCAAATTCATAAATAAGCGAATATTTACAAAGGAAGACTTCTCAAAATGTCTTCTGTAGAGTAGAGTCAATATGTCTTCTGTAAAGTAGACTTCTTAAGAAGTCTTTCTTCATAAATTTGCAATTGCAAAAATGACCTAAACGGAGGACTTCTTATGAGAATCTACGTCAATCTTTATTAAACTTCAATTTTTTCAAAACGTAAAATGAATTTTTCTTTTTTTTCTTGTTAATTCATGTGTATTAGTCAATATTGGGGCTCCTGGGTGAAATTCATAACTTAACTGGTGATAATTATAAGGTTACAAATATTCATGTTTATTAATATTTCTAGCTAAACTGAAAACTTACAAGGAAGTGTTCTACGTTCGTTTTTTTGTAAACTTTGTTAAGTAATTTCAATATATATTTTCTAAGTTTTAAAAGTGTCAAGTAACTTCAAAAATATCAATTCACGTGGTGTCATGTGTATTCTTATATCTTAAGATATATTTTTTAATTTTTATGAAATTTAAAATTGTAATTTTCACTTAAAACTTAAGTTTCCCTCTTAAATTTTCATTTCCCAATTAAATTTTCTGCTTCCGAGAATTCTCCAAAAGTCTTCTGAGAGAAGACTTAACTTGTTCTAGTGAGACATATGTATTGTTTGATCTTTAGTGAATTTGACTAAGTTTTCTTGAGAAGTCTTTTCTCTTAGTTTGTAGTAAATTTGACTAAATTTTTATGTGGTTTTGGGTAGTATGGTTAAAAATATTTTGTCATGTAGTTTTAATTATGTCAAGCACTTTTGAAAAATAATATTGTAGACATCAACATATTTACTAATTATTTCCATTAACATCTTTACATATTTACAAAATAATTCGTAACTAAAAGAGTACACATAATAATCATGGGAAGTCTTCCAACATAAAATGCATTACAAGACTTCCCATTATTAAGTCTTCTGGGAAGTCTTATGAAATGTCTTTTAAAGAATCTTTTGAAGTCTTTCAGGAGTTTTTTGAAGTCTTCCAGGAATCTTCCGAAGTCTTTATAAGTATTCTTTTTTTCTCCTTCATACCAAAAAGAAAAAATTAGATTTTAACCAAAAAACACTATAAAAACAAAAGAGGAATCAAAAACGTCAAACCTTTAAACTTGTTAATGTCTCTAGAGGTTTTACCTACATAAAATTTTGTGTTATCTTCTTCTTCTTCATACTAAAAAAAAAGGCCAGACCTTTAACTATTGAACACTATCACAAACACAAAAGAAGAATAAAAAAGGTCATACATTTAACCTTGTTACAATAAGTTAAATATACAACTTTTTATAATCCAACATATAAAGCACACCAAAAATACATATTCAAAATTTATAGATCTACTTTTAAAGGAGTGAAAGATGAGAACTATGTAATAAAAATCTTCAAAAATAAGATAAATTAGTGAGAATACATATGAGAAAAAATAAAATTGAATATAAATTTAGGTATTTTCAAGTCTAAAGAGATTAGAGAGAGGTTAGAGAGTTTTAAAGTGGAAAACATTACATTTAATTTGCAGCCAGTTGAGAAGAAGAAAGAGAATGTATAAATATTCTTTATATATGGAGACAAAAATCCCAATTAGGTTAGTTATTTCCGATTTTGAAGACTTTCTGATAAGTCTTCTAAGACTTCCCAAAAAATCTCATAGACCCTAGATTTAATATTTGCACGAAAGGCTTACATAGAAGTCTTCTAGTACATCATTTGTTAGAAGACTTCTCATGAAGTCTTCTGAAAATCTTTCAAAACTAATCAAATAACTAAGTAAATAACAAAAACAATATCACTAAACTTAAAATAACCTTATAAAGTGACTAATATACTCAAAAGTAAACATATATAGATCAAATTTATTTATTTAAAAAAAATAATATTCAAAAATCTAACCCTAAAATACAAAAATACTATAACATATGTTATCAAACTTAAACCAAGACTATCATGAGTCAATTTTACTAAAACTAAATTTACATCATTAAAAATGTTTATGCTTACATTATTTAGATCTTTTCCCTAGCAAAATATATTTTTATAATTTGTATAAATTATTTTTAAATCTAATACATGCTTCTAGAAAACTTTCTAGAAGACTTCTGGACTGGAAGACTTCTAGAAGACTTCTTGAAGATTTCTAGAAGACTTCTGGAAAACTAGTGGGAGACTTCCGGAAGACTTTGCATTAGGCGGGAAACTTAAATTCTACTAACATTAAGCGCAAAGTCTTCCAGAAAGTATTCTAGTGCATTATGAACTCTTCTAGAAGTCTTCCAAAATCATATACAAATAACTAAATAGAAAAAAATCATTAAACTTAAAATAAACTTATAATGTGATTAATATATATAAAGTAGACACATATAGGTCAAAAAAAATATTAAAAAGATTAAGATTCAAAAATCTAACCCTAAAAGTATAAACAATACTACAACATATGTTATCATAACTTAAAACAATTATTATCATGACTCAATATACATTAACTCATCTATGTTGAAAATAATTCAATTTTAGTATTTTTAAATTTACATCATTTATTAATGTTTATAGTTACATGATTTCAATTTTTTTGCCAAAACTGACCTAAAACTTGATTTGAAATGCAAAAGTAAACCCAAACTTGAATCAAATGCAAAAGTAACCTAAAAGGCTATTGAAATTACAACCAGCTCCTTGTGAACAAAAAAAAACGGAATTTTTTTTTACGTTTCTAACCCCCGCAAATCTTCTGTCTAGACGACTTACAAGTGAAAAATAATTTAAAAAATTATTAAAAAATATTTTGGTAAGTGAAAAATTGAAATCATGTAATTAACGTATGTTTAAAGAAATATAAATTAAGATATAACAAAATTTAATTGTTTTCAACATAGATGAGTGAAAGTAGTGAGTCATGATATTCTTTGGTTTAGGTTTTGCCAACATATGTTGTAGTATTGTATGAGTTCTTAGGGTTAGATTTTGGAAAGCATAAATGTTTTTTTGAAAAATTTAAAATTGACCTAAATGTATTTATTTCTGTATATAGTAAACACTATTTAAGTATAATTTGATTTTATAACGTGGTTTGTTAGTTATTTTAGTCAATTTCGTTTAGGGTTTAGGGTTTAGGGTCTGGGACGACTTACTAGTAAGTCGTCTGGTGAATATTTACGGTAGACGACTTACTAGTAAGTCGTCTGATGCACGTTCAAACCGGACCGAACCTTTAGTTTTACCATTTTACCAATGTGCTTTTAAACATAACCGGATTTTTTTACCGGGCATATATAAGATTTTTTTTTTTTTTGGTTTACTGTTTCGCGAGATTTAGAAACTGTAACGTCATTCTCTCAAAGAGGCGATTTCGAAGGCGATTTCGAAGGCGATTTCGAAGGCGATTCTCTGTAATCCATCATTCTCACAACCGTTTCTCACCGCCGTTATCACCGTCATTCTCACCACCTTTCTCACCGCCACTTCCTCTATTTCAAACCCTAGCGCCGTTTGTCTGTAAACCCTAGCGCCGTTTGTTTGTAAACCCTAGCGGCGTTTGTCTGTAAACCCTAGCGGCGTTTCTTTCAGAGGCGTGTCTGTAAACCCTAGCGAGGTAAGTTAAAACGTTGTCTCTTAAGTCCACCGTTCTCACCACCGTTCTCACCGCATTTCTTTTTGGCTGTCTATTTTGGCAGATTTATAACCGCTGTGTCGAAGGCGACTATGGCTTCTCCGAAATTTCAGGTATGCTCTAAAAATGTCTACTGGAAGTCTTGGAAGACTTATAATTAAGTCGTCTCTTCTAGACGACTTAATTATAAGTCGTCTGGAAAGTCTTCCAGACGACTTAATTACAAGTCTTCCAGACTTATAATTAAAATGTTATACTGAGATGGTTGTCTTTCATTGTTTTGCAGACAAAAAAAATGGATATTCCAGAACTCCCCCGTAGGTTGCATACATTAGGGGAAGAGCCACCAGCAATGAAAGCTATTTCTTATCATACGGATTGTACGAAGTTGCATAATGCTTTAAAGAATGCTCTTCATGGTGACGAATATGAAGAGCTAAAGGAGTCAAAGCTGGGAGTTTTCATCAAGTTTAAAGAGCTCGGATTTGGTTGGGCTTCAAGGCTGGTGCACTACATGCTCGGATTCCAGCTGTACATAAAGAAGAAGTACGAGCTGTGGAGTCTAGTTGGTCCAGAACCTGTGAGGTTTTCACTGTTAGAGTTTGAAAACCTCACTGGTCTAAACTGCGAGTACATAGAGGACCTTGAGAGACCGAGGTGTGCTGTCACAAAGGAGATGGCTTCTTTCTGGGACATGTTGGGAGTTCATGTCGAAACTGGGCCATCTACTGAGCAGATAATAGCAGCATTTGAGAGATGCGAAGGGTGGTCTCGGGAAGATCGCAAGCGGCTCGGGTACCTTGCCATCTTCACTGGATATATAGAAGGGAGAAAGTATTCAACCGCCACAAGGGTTAGTCTGGCAAGGCTTGTGATGGATTTAGAACGTTTTGAGAACTATCCATGGGGGAGAGTCGCGTTCAAGGTGCTGATGGACTCTTTGAAGGGCAAAGATATTTTGGGCTGTTACACTGTCGATGGGTTTATACAAGCTCTCCAGGTCTAGGTGTACACAGCTCTGCCGGAATTGGCTGCTAACTATGGTAATCCCATACCAAACAGACCGTCTCCACCGATACTGGCTTACATGGGTGGCAAAGGACGCAGATGCTTTAAAGATGCTATCTGCAAACAGGTATTTACTTCTATCCTTTACTCCAAAAATTAAGTCGTCTGGAAAGTCGTCTGGCAAGTCTTCCAACTGGACGACTTACCAGACGACTTAATTAAGTCGTCTGGAATGTCTCCCAGTAGGAAGAATTTCCAGACGACTTAATTAAGTCGTCTGGTAAGTCGTCCAGTAGGAAGACTTTCCAGACGACTTAATTAAGTCGTCTGGTAAGTCGTCCAGTAGGAAGACTTTCCAGACGACTTTCCAGACGACTTATTTATAAGTTAATCCGTCAAATATCTAAGTTCATATCTTATATTTACTGCAGACTACGGTGGTGAACTTTGTTGAGAAGGATTATGGTGAAATGTTTCCAAAATGGGACTCTGATGCTGAGGACCTTCCCGCGGAGAACATAATTAAAGTTATGTTTAATCAGAGACCGTGGAAGTGGACCATGGATTGCTGGGAAGTCACCGGTACTTGGGTCAATACAAAGCCGGTGGTTGTGAGTCCATCAAAGAAAGCCATAGTTTTGGTAGAAGAAGAGAGTCCAAGACCTCTGAAGAAAGCTCGTAAAGAGGCAAAAAAAGAGGCACCTGCAGAGGCACCTTCAGGGGAGAGTGCAGGGAAGTTTGCAGAGGCTGGTGAAGAGGCTCGTCCAGAGGTTCGCACAGAGGCTCGTCCAGAGGTTACTAGGACTGTGATTGGGATGAGCAAAGTGGATCTTGAAAGAAATTTCAAGGACATATTTGATGCCATGAGGGAAGGGTTTGGGACGTGCCTTATGGAGATCAAGCATTTGTCGGAAAGGGTGGAAGCAGTGGAGAAGAAGGTTGGTATCACCAAACATGTGACAGGGACATCCTCTCAACCCACTACCTCTCAACCTAAAGGCACATCCTCTCAACCTAAAGGCAGATCCTCTCAACCCACTGCCTCTCCCGGGGTTAGTGAAAGTGTAAACGGGGAGAAGGATAAAACACCTCTGGATGAGAGTGTTAAAGAGGAGAAGGATAAAACACTTCCTGAAGAGCCAAAGGAGTCAAAGCTAGAGAAGGATAAAACACTTCTCGATGAGAGTTTTAACGATGAGTCCGCATCTGAGAGCCTTGTTCTATTGGCCAAAAAAACAAGTTTCACTCCAGCAGAGAAACAGCAGCAGGTTGCTAGATATGAGGACAAGAGAGAAACTGCTTTGGCAGTTGTCCGTCAAAAGACTGAGCGGAACAGGAAAGTTGCTGCCTCACAGAGATCTCCTTATACTGCAAACACGAAAAAACCTTCTAGAGCCTACAATCCCTTTGCAGCACTTGACAGGAAGAAGTTGAAAGAGCTCGTCGAATGGTTGCAAACTGATCCGTAAGTGATTGCCTACCTTGCTAATAGCTTCTCCCTATAAAAACTAATTGCTTTTCGTGTTTGCAGTCATTATAAAACACCTGCAGACAAGAAACCTCGTTCAAGTCCGACGTGGTGGTATCACGGCCTTCGGACCTCCCTATCTTGGCTGGAGGATTGTGTAAGTCGTCTGACAAAACTGATTAGTAGATTACTTAGTAAGTCGTCTGGTAAGTCTTCTACATAGTCGACTTACCAGACGACTTACCATAAGTCGTCTGCGTAGAAGACTACCATAAGTCGTCTGGTAAGTCGACTATGTAGAAGACTTACCAGACGACTTATGGTAGTCTTCTACGCAGACGACTTATGGTAAGTCGTCTGACAAAACTGATTAGTAGATTACTTAGTAAGTCGTCTGGTAAGTCTTCTACATAGTCGACTTACCAGACGACTTACCATAAGTCGTCTGCGTAGAAGACTACCATAAGTCGTCTGGTAAGTCGACTATGTAGAAGACTTACCAGACGACTTACCAGACGACTTATGGTAGTCTTCTACGCAGACGACTTATGGTAAGTCGTCTGGTAAGTCGTCTGGTAAGTCGTCTATGAAGACGACTTACCAGACGACTTATGGTAGTCTTATGGTAAGTCGTCTGGTATCTTATGACTTGTATTATTTTATATGCAGCATATGGATGCTTGGATCAATGTTTTGAGGAAGAGGCAAAAGGAGACGCCACACCTTTTCAGGAGCGAGAGAATATGCTTCCTTGATCATCTCTTTTCTCAACAATGGAGGTTTAACTACCAGGATTTTAAGAATTCGCAGCCCGATGCCTATGGTTTAGGAAGAAGACTTCCTGGTGGGGCGTGGGCTTATTATTCAGGCGAGTTACCATCATTTTGCAGGACGGACAAGGTTTGGGGGACGGATGTTGATGATATCTATTTGCCAGTGAACCAGAGCGACACTCATTGGATTGCGCTGTGGATATCGATCCCTAAGAGACACATAGTCGTCTGGGACAGCATTCGTTCACATATCTCCCCTCAAGAACTGGATCTGATAATGGAGCCTTTTCTCCAGATGCTCCCTTATCTGCTTTTTGAGTGCGCATCCGTTTCTCAACGTGACCAGTTATCACTGGAGCCATTCACGTATGAGAGACCAACCGATATCCCTCAGGCCAGATCTGGTGATTGTGGCGTTTACACTCTGAGGTACATTGAATGTCATGCTCTTGGGATGCCATTTAACCAAAAAGACTTTGCTAAGGCCAACGCGAAGACTATGAGGGATAAGATGGCGATCGATATATTTAAAGAGCTTCCTGAGCAGCATGCGAAAGAAAACGATGACCTTGTAAAAAACCTTGGAACATATGATGTATGATAGATTAGGATTTGTGTGTATTTGAACTTGTAATTTATGATAGATTAGGATTTGTGTGTATTTGAACTTGTAATTTATGATAGATTAGGATTTGTGTGTATTTAAACTTGTAATTTATGATAGATTACGATTTGTGTGTACTTGAACTTTTAATATAATTAGACGACTTAGCATTATATTGAACTTTTATATTGGACGACTTAACATTATATTGGACGACTTAGCATTATATTGGACGACCTAACAGAATACTGGACGACCTAACTGAATACATAGACTAAACACAACTTGAAGGTCTTCTGGACGACCTAACTTGAAGGTCTTCTGGACGACCTAACTTGAAGGTCTTCTGGACGACTAACTTCAAGGTCTTCTGGAGGACTAACCTTCTGGACGACTTACTTGAAGGTCTTCTGGAGGAATAAACTCTGGACGACTTACTTGAAGGTCGTCTGGACGACCTTCAAGTTAGTCGTCTAGTGGTTCCTTACATTGTGGTTTCGTATGACCAGTTTCCTTGCAATTTGAGCATCTATAAACCCTGTGTTGTTTCCTAGGTTTGCGTCCTTTCATCCTGGATAGCTCCAACCAGGATTGCCATCTTGATTTCTTCTGTCTTCCCCGACCACGTTTTACCTCCGGAGGCAAGCATGTGCGTTCCTCAACTTGTTGTCCAACACAAGGATATATATTTTCTGAGTATCCTGCAAACAAATAATCCTTTGAGTACACTGGACTTACAAGTGTGGAGATATGCAAACCAGCATGTATTCCAGCAGCTATAGCATGAGAGCAAGGTATTTTCTCTACTGCATAAACACCACAATCACACTTGCCATGTTCCAAATCAACCACACAGTCCATTTTGCCACCTTTCACAAAGAATCGCCATCCATCAATTGGTTGAACCCTCATCGTATCCGCTATCTCCGATCGAACAGCAAGCAAGTATTCAACACCGCGACTATGGTGACTTGGGAGACTCAAAGCATCATCTCTCCTTTTCCAAAACCACTTTCCTAGCTTCTCTCTTATGTACTCCAATAGGAAATGAATAGGAAATCCTCTAGCTCGCTTCAGTGCGGAATTAATAGATTCTGCGATGTTGCTTGTTTTTATGTTGTACCTGTCCCCCTGAGAATAAACCCTTGACCATAGGGTGACATCGGCATCCTCCAAATACGTTGCAAGGTCCGGGTTTGCACTCCGTATCTCAGCCATGTACCGGTTAAAATCTGAAACCGTATGGGCATAAGCAGCACCTTTCACCAAGTACAAGAGATGTTTCCCTTTATAAGTTTTGACAATGTTATCTTGAAGGTGATAATAACATATTCCTCGGGTTGCCCAGGGAAACACCTTCTCACACGCACTTTTAATGGCTGCATGCCGGTCGGAGACTATCACGAGAGGCTGCTCATCAGATAAACAACTAGCCAATTTTGTGAAAAACCATTCCCAAGAAGGGTTATCTTCAGCATCTACGATCCCAAAAGCCAATGGAAATATCTGAAAATTCCCATCTTGTGCGGTTGCAACTAACATAGTACCTTCATACTTCCCATGTAGGTGAGTCCCATCCACGACAATGACCCTTCTCTGATACTTAAAACCTCTGATAGAAGCTCCAAAAGAGAGAAATAGATACTTAAATCTTTTTTTAGAATCAAGTTCTATAGCTGTGATAGAACCGGGATTTGCTAAGGAGATTTGCTCGAGATATGATGGTAGACGCGAATACCCATCTTCTGCTGATCCTCTCACCAATATTTGTGCATATACCAGTGCTCTGTATGAAGTGGTGTAATCAAGCGTCATGCCAAACATGTTCTTCATTGCATCAGTGATATGCTGTGGATTCAACCCATCAATGATTCCAACACGATCAATGAAAAGCCTAGCAACATACTTCGGAGTACAGTGTCTCCGCTGAGCGATTCGGTCTCCCACTGAGCATGTATGTGTTTCCACATACTTTGTTACCCAAAACGTGTTTGTTCCATGTTTCACACTCGCTCTCATCTTCCATCCACAACCACTAACCCGACAGGTTGCCACAAAGAGAGTTTTCGTTGACTTATATATTCTGAAGGAGAACTTACGCTTAACTGCTGTCAACCGCAGCTCTGAAAGCAGTGCATCCTTGCTAACAAAACTCTGGTTGACGTAGATACTGTTACCATTCGATCCTTCTCCTTCAATAGCATAAGTCTTTTTGAATTCTTCAAAACACATATCATCATCTTCTTCCAAATCCTCATCTTTAACCTTTCCATAAACACTGTAATCCTCACCATTCTCGTCCGCTTCAGCAACAATAGAGATATCAACATCCTTCTCCCCATCATCCTCCTCCCCATCATCCTCTTCCCCATTATGATTCTCATCTTCAACCAAATCATTATCATTTTCAAAAAACTCATCAGCTTCATCATCTTCATCCTCCTCTTCCCTTTCCTCTGAAACTGTTTCCACCTTGCTATGGCTTGATACACAAAGCCGTACTCCATGCGTTTTGGTTATCTCGAGCAAGTTTCGAACTTGTCTATCACTTGTAACATGAATAGGAGGAGTGTCTGGAACCTGCATCATTTCAGCTGGTAACAAGTAGGTTATCTCCACAGATTCTGTGCTCATGTCCAGGTTATAATCTTCTTGAACCATTGCAACAAGTTCAGCATGTGTCGAACCTTCACTCAACAAAAATAGTCTCGCTCCTTTGGAATTATCAACCACAAAATCCCAATTAGAATCTTCCAAAAACCATTCTCCATACACTGCATGTAACTGACGCAACATCTGCAAAATTTCAAAATAAAACACATTAGTAAACATAGAGAAAATGAAAGTTTACTAAACATTGACGCAGACGACTGACGGTTAAGTCGTCTGGAAGACATAGACGACTTACAAGTAAGTCGTCCAAATAGGTTATTTTTGCAATTGACTTTAAAATGGGACGACTTACTAGTAAGTCGTCCAGATTTGTTTGTTAAGAAAAAAATTCTAGACGACTTACTAGTAAGTCGTCCAGGATAAACGGGTTAGTTTTGCATTTGACCGAGTTGTGTCAGATATTTGACTTTTCCTGGACGACTTACAAGTAAGTCGTCTCTGGGAAATCAAAAATTTCAATATTTTATTAAAGCTAGACGACTTACCTGTAAGTCTTCTCAGGTTATTTTAAAATTCGAAAATAAAACTTAAATATTTAACTTTTCCCAGACGACTTAATTTAAAGTCGTCTAGGTAGAGGACTTACTTGAAAGTCGTCCGAGAGAAGCAAGGTTTGACCAGAATCTCGGAAAAAAATCTGGACGACTTCGCTTATCCTGGACGACTTTCAGGAAGGTCCTCTACCTAGACGACTTACAAGTAAGTCGTCTGGGAAAAGTTAAATATTTAAGTTTTATTTTCCAATTGCAAAAGTAACCTGAGACGACTTACGGGTAAGTCGTCTAGCTTTAATAAAATATTGAAATTTTTGATTTCCCAGAGACGACTTACTTGTAAGTCGTCCAGGAAAAGTCAAATATCTGACACAACTCGGTCAAATGCAAAACTAACCCGTTTATCCTGGACGACTTACTAGTAAGTCGTCTAGAATTTTTTTCTTAACAAACAAATCTGGACGATTTATAAGTAAGTCGCCCGTGTGCTTAGAAGACTTACCCGTAAGTCTTCTTCAGCCAGACGACTTACGGGTAAGTCTTCGACACGAACAAATCTGAAATTTTTTTCAATTTCATACCTTTCACTAGTGAGATGACTTCCTAAGCACAAATAGTCCTCTCCAACCACCCAGAACCTCAAACGAAAGTAACCCACGAAGATTAGTATGCTTGAATGGCTCTACCAAGCCTAAAAAATTTAGAATCAAAAGCTTGAATTTTTTGGATGAATATGGAGACAAAGTTAAAGAGATGTTGTTTTTTGTTCATAACATTTAGTGCCAATCAATTTTAGGTAGTGTCAATCAATTTTAGGTGCATTAAGAGCTTCAAATTGGTTGTTCATGGTGGTTGTGGTATTGATGGCAATGGCAATATTGTAAATATTTGAAGATGATGAGGTTGAGAGAGTAAAAATGCCATTTTCAGGAAAAAAAACAAGAAAAAAAACAATGGCATTTTCGTAAATAATGTGAACATATGGGGTGAATTGGACACAAGAAATGACAAAAAAAGGGAGAGGTTAGTTTTGTGTTTGACTTTGAGTTTTGAGTCAATTTTGCAAAAAGCCCTTTTTTCCTCATATAAATATTTTTTAAATAAATTATTTTTAAGATTAAGTGTACGAGAAGACTTCTCACGCGAAAAGGTTATAATAGTAAAATTGAATACAATTTTTTGTTTGCTCATAAGGAGTTTGTTGTACTTTCAACAGCATTTTGGGTTACTTTTGCATTTGATTGAATTTGGGATAAACTTTTGCATTTGAAATCAAGTTTTTGAGTCATTTTTAGCAATTTTCCCTATTATTTAATATCAAATTTGAATATATTTATGTCTAATTTCCATATTTTAATTTTTTTTACCAAAAATAGAAATCAACATTAAATGTAATTGTCATATCACATTTAGTCATAAGACATGTCATCAATTCTATGAGTTGTTATTGGATTATGTACTTTAATGTATTTAGAAATTCAAATAGTATTTACAAATCAATGTAAAATATATTGATTTGTAAATCTAACATATGAATTATAATTAGTATTTACAAATTCAGATGTTTTCCTTCGTATTTGAATCTTTGTATTTTTAATAAAGAAATCTATACAAATCCATTCAAATCCATTTACGAAATCAAATCCATTATTAAATCCGGATGATTGAATAACATATAATTTAAATTAAAATTTATAAATCATAAAACCAATAACACATGATTTCAATATGGGTTTTAAAATTATAAAACCAATAACACTTGATTTAGTTTAGATTTCTAAATCCACTAGAAAACATGAACCACTAACCCCATTTTCTAGTATGTCATGTTACATTTTTTAGTATAACTAATGTAGTAAGAACATATCTCAAAATCACTTCACAAATAATTTCCATAATTTTTTCAAATTTTAGAATATTGATGAATCTTTCATACTCTAAAATATACGGGGAATATCTACAATAAATGCATAACTAAAATTAGGATTTTTATTCTATATATTGTACTCCTATTGAAAAACTGATAAAATATTTTCTTTGATCATTTGATTATTAATTTTCCTTAGTACCACCAAAAACCGCCAATAATTTATCCTATTGATCCTGGCCAACTACAATATTTAAGAACATATTCACAATTTGGTAATACTTTTTTTTGTCTAGAAGTCAAACAAACAATATAACTGTAATCCCCATGTCATGTTTTCGTTTTAACCAATTCTTTCTCTTCCAGTAATTATTGTTTTCTTTATCTAATTGTTTTCTTTATCTTTTTTTTGTCAACACTTTATATTATTTATATTAAAGCCAAAGAGGGAAAGCTTGAAATTGTTTTCTTTATCTAATTGTTTTCTTATAGTACAACTATTTATTAAAAAGGGATTTTTTATAATATATTCAGAAACCAACAGATAATGCTAAGACGTGAGAGTTGGTCCCATTGATTTACTTGAAAGTGAAAGAGAATATTATATCCAGAGACACTTTTAAGTTTTTATTAACACGATAAGACATTGTTTTCTGCTGACAAACTTTTTCTAACTTTATTCACTTTCGTTCAGTTTTTCAAGTTAAAACAAAACTATATTGTAAATAGTATGATCCATTTTCATCTCTCTTTCATCGACTTTTTCTCTTGTACTGACTCTCTTATCTTCTTCTTTCTACTGAAATCTTCTCATGTTCTTCATTTTAAAATTTTTGATTTTTAATTTTTTCTCCAAATATTATTTTTTCAATCTAATTGATATAAGTCAATAAGCTCTCCACCACAAATCACAGATATGACGAGCTCCACCGTAATCTCATTTCTTCTACACGAATCATATATTCTACAGTGTCTGAAGTATGATGAGAAGCTTCACGTCGTGCCCTCAGCCTCTCTTCCATGGTGTCTCAAGAGGTCTTCATGGTGATTTTAGCCTTTCTATGTGCCTCTGGTGGACCGTAGAGGAAAGTCGATGTTTGCATCTGAGATTAGATCACCATTGTTGAACCTTAAAATCAAGTTTTCTTAATTTTCATGTTTGGTCCTTGTAATTTTAGTTATTTCCACTATTACCCAAAAAATTAGAATTGCAAATAAGTCCTCTTGAGTTAATCCAAAATTTCTAAAATTGCATTTTAGATCCTGTCAAATGAAATAAACAAATATATATATACCAAAACCCTCTAATTGCATCAAAAAACAACTATACTCAAAATCATTAAAATTATCAAATATCATAACTTGAATAATGTACAGATGAATCATTGTACATGTGTTTTTTGCATAATGATGTACACGTGGACATTGAAATATGATGTATACATGGACATTAAAATATGTGCACACATTGACGATATTTGACACAGAGTACCTCACAAGTATCATTCCCTGAACAAAATTAATAAGAATGTCTCTTAAAGTTATGTACATTTATAAAAAATTATACACATATAAGTGAATTGACGGTTCGTTACTAAAATTACCAAAATACATAACAAAATAGATTCAGTCAACTTGAAAATGGTGTACATGACAATTGGTGCACATATAATTTTATGTGTTATTCATATCCAATGATTATTAGTTTTTTTATTTTAGTTCATTTAATTCATAATGATCATAGGGAACTGTAGTATATAATTGGTTAATTTTGGGCTAAATCAAAGAGATAATTGTTTATTTTAAAGGTTTGAAAGCAAAAATGAAAGAAATAAAAAATTAAAGAACAATCGTGCAATTATGACGATATACTGAAATCAACAATTAAGAAGTTTGTGGGTTATTTTGTGTGCACATTGTGACGTGTACACATGTACATCAAAAATAGAAGAAGTTGTACACATATAGGTGGATTGGTGGTTGCTTACTAAAAAAATAAAATACATAACAAAATAGATCAAGTCAAACAAAACACATGTATCGTAGTACTCGTAGTACATGTGTGTAGTTAAATTTGTGTCCATTTTTCATGTACATATGACTACATACATCTATTATTACAATAACATACACAAAAAATGAATCATATGAAAGATAAATTTATATCATTACAACGTACACATGAAATTTTGTGTATATATAGTAATGTACATATGACTACATACATGATACATATATCATTACAACGTACACAATAAATGATTCATACCTCATTAATATGTTAACCCAATTTGGCAGTCTTTTTTCGTTGCATAGAGTTTACCCACGATAGGTTCGCCGTCAGAATCATCTAAGTTAAGATCTGGAACATCGTCAGCCTCGTAGGATATGTCATCAAAGAGAGGGGGGATATCAAACTCCTCATCGCTAATTTCAGATAGAGGTCTAGTCTCTAGTGGTGGAGGGGTTGCAGGAGTCGGGTGGTTAGCAGCACCTTGCAGTGGGGGTGATGTACATGCAGACGAATCTCTGCCCGCTGTACGCGTGTACGGCGATCTGAAGTGTACAGACGGTATTGTTGACGGGTGTACAGTTGGTGATGTACGCGTAGGCCCCGAGCTAGTTTGTCCACGTGTACTTTCTCTCTGGTGTACACTAGAAAGTCTAGGTCTTTCTTCCAATCTGTATCATCTTCGCCGGATAAACGGACAGTATGATCAAACACCCCCGCCTGTGGTACACTGGTAGGTTTGAGGGGCTGTTTTAGGGACATGAATCCCGGCCATTATCTCAGCTGCATCAGACCCCTCAAGTGTTTCCTCTAACAAAGGGTCCAAAAGTCGTGATCATAACCATGAACTGGTACCTCAATGTCTGGAGGTTGGGAACCTTCAGATAAAGTCTATTCTTCATCGTTTAATAGCCATGGATCAGGGATGTTGTCAGGATCCTCCTTAAACATTTCTTCTAGCATCTCATCACCACATGAAAGAGTTTCGTCTTGAATGGAGACTCGGTTGGGTTTGGAAGGTTCAGTTGCAGTAGGACATGTGGGGGCAGAATGTAAACGATGGTTCACATTAGAAGGGGAAAAGAACATGCCTTGTTGGAGTTCATCGTAATAAAAAAGTGAGAAACTTAGCATTCTTGATGAAGCGGTGGAAGGGGGCGGAGGGTGTTGAAATTGGGCCTTATTGGTTGGTTAGGGGTGGAGAAGAGAAATGGATTGTCGCTAACTTGGCTTGAAGGCGGTTTGTCTACGGTTGGCCCAAAAGTTACAAACAGATTCATGGTCAGGTGAGCTGCTAAGTGATGGAAGAAGTAGGAGACACCTCCGTCGTTGGTCAGTACCACCGGTGGTGTGGTAAGACCGGTGGCAAGCTCTTTGGTGTTAGGAGGCCAGTAACTCAAGACAGGAGTTGGAGCGGGATGCGTCAAGGTAAAGAACTCCTTCGCCGACATTGTTCTGTAATTCATGCAAGGTATCCAGGGCGGACAGGTACAATCCTTGACATCTTCTTCTTGTCTATAACAAAAGTCCAAAGAGAGTCCTCGGATGCCCACTCTCCAGGGATTACCATACAATGGTCCGTCATGAGCACCTGCGTTTTGTTATTAAAAAAAATTAGTCCCAAAAGGTAATCTCTTATGAAACTTACGTTGTGTCTCAACTGATGGATAAGTCGAAAACATACTTTTTCTATGCTGCACTAATCTGGGAAGCTAAAGTGAACTGTGTACTGAAAAAACATGTTTTTTGCTAGAAATGAAGAAGATGGAGAAAGGAGAGGAGCTTTATGAAAACAAACATAATCTGGACCGTCAGTTGCATAAAGTTAAAAGAATATCCAATGGTCAGAAAAGTAGACAGATAAATGTCTTGTCCATTACACGTTATTGTTCGTGGGCCGTTGAGATGAAAATAAAATGAACGGTTGGGGTTTTTTCCCGCTTTTATTATAGTTTCATTCCCCGACGAGATTTTTAGGAATGGACGAGGCTTCTATGATTAATGGGAAGTTGTTAGTATAAAGTGTCTGTGTAGAAATAAGTGCTCTTTTGTGTTAATAGAAACTTAAATGTGCCTCTGACTGTAATATTCTCAAAGTGAAATATCGAAAAGTCAGATATGACACACCCAAATTAAAAACTTAGTATGCCTCCTCGTGTATAGAAACCGGAAGAAAAAAAACAATCATGAGAAAGAGAATATTAGTTAAGGGAAAAACGCTTATGAAGTCTAACGAGTAGAGGGAGGGACGAAATAAACGAGATTGAACAGCTCTCGAGAGGGAGCTGTCATTCCAGTCTTTCAACCGAAATCTTACCGTAACTAGGAGCTAGAAGTAATCGACGAGTTAAGCCGAAGAGATCCATGGTTGTTAGATGATAAAATTCACAATTACATTTACGGTGATTTGGCTAATGAATTATCTAGTATTACAGTGACTTGTCTAATGAACTATATAAAAGAGAAAAACCTAAACTATGATTTACTATGAAAAATATGTGTTTGATTGATAGTGAAGCCAATAGCAGCCGATGAATAGAGAGAGTGTATAAGAATAATAGAGTACAAATGTATTGATACTATATTATAGATATAAAGAAGATTAGATCCCCTTTTCTTGGTTTCTTATTTTCCCTTTATAGATTTTGGGGGATAATGGTGATGTGATCTCTAGCATGGATGATGCATTTTGTGATGATTTTTAATGCCTTTAATTATTACGTTTTGTGTTATGATATTGCTCAAATTACCGTGGAACAACTTTTTCTTTCAAATAAAAAGTTTAATTATAGTATTTCATGATCGAATTCGACACGTAATAGACTAGAGATATTAAGATTAAGGTAGACGATTAATATTAACCAATAAATAGTAATAGATAAGTAATCACTTGGTTGTAAACAATATGATAAAATAGCTAAATTTAAGGTTTCATGCAATAGAATTATGATGTATAGATGTTAAGGGTGTATGATGAACCGTCCAAGAATTCGAATGCAATAGTAAGATATCTAGGTGTCGCTGTGATTCTAATCAGATGACTAAGTCTTTGTTCTAGTTGTTGCATGCGAACAAGGAGCGAACATCGATCGATACTATGAAAGGAGTGTTTATCGATGCTGCCTTAGTCAAACATTAACATCATATTTGATATGTTCACTAAGTTAATCTTGACCAAGTCTCGCATGTATCTAACAACATAGCTCAATAGAATTAATGTCTGTTAATGAACATATTATCGTAGTTGTCAGTATCATAAATTCAAGGTTCTAGTTAACTACTCTATAACACAAGTAGTAAGTACAATTCTGATGAAGGATCCTAAATAGATTCACCCTAGAAGTTTTATATCTCAACAATTCATAATATAAGCCCTTATAAAACCCTAAACCTAACAAGAGAAATTACCCATATATGATTAAGCAAAGCATAACAACAATTTGAATAGAATGCATATAATAAGATAATAAACAAGGGAGTTCCAATACAAATCTCTAAAAAAGTCTTGATCTTCTCTCTAAAACAAATAACTAAAACGCTTTTAAGAATGGTTTCTAGGTGGTGTTTTGCACAATCAATGGCAAAACACATAAATATTATGTATAAAGTGGTCAGGTTTAGTCTTGTAATTATGTGGATCTTCTGGACTTGAATCGGTCTTGACTTTAAGTCAGCCCATCTAATTGTGAGGGTGTCGAGTGACACTAGAGAGGTAGTGTCAATCGACACACTTTCTGAATCTAGACTCTCACTTTTGATTTCTTCATCAGCTATGAGGTTTATCATCATTAAGCTCCAGAGTGCTCCATATTCTCTACATTGCTCCAAAACATTCATTGACCTAAAAAATACTCTAAATAGACTCCAAACACATATAATAAATTCTAAAAGAATATATACTACAGGTGAAACTGGTAAAATTCATAGTATCTCAATTTCCCCAAACTTATCCTTTTGCTTGTTCTCAAGCAAAGAATATAATAGTCCTGTGAAAGAGGTTTGAAATCATAGGGACTTATACAATTTTAAACTTACTACTATCACTTTTTCAATGTTGCAAGCCACATCAAATCAATGCCAACTTTAGAGGTACCTATGTACTCTACCCAAGCTTAGCAACCAAACTATCTAGCCGACAACTTAGCTAATATTGTCTGACATACCCCTCTACTAACCTCATTTCTACCATAAAAGATGCAGATTTTACCTTGGAGTATCAATTAAATGACACATGGACTCTTACTCAAGCAAGTATCTGAACACACATTCAATATTCTCCGATTCTTTTCTTCCCTCTTTCTCTCTTCTTTGAATCTTTTTTTTTTTAATTCCAATGAACAGTGACGCTGCTGCAATTCGTCTTGTTCATCATTTTTTGGACAAAGTGTAGGCGAATAATAGAGTCATAGAAAATTTTCAGACTTCTCTACACCTTTCACGAAATATCTCAATATTTTATTTTCTATATGCTGAAGAGAGAGAGAGAGAGAAAGAAAGGAATCTGAAACACACAGACTTTTTACCTTCTAGACCTTCTAGACTTGCAAGAAGAATCTGATCCAGTGTATACTAAACTCAAGACAAGCAAATTAAGTTGATTAGGTTGGAGGTCAACTGTGGTTCATTCACACATTCTCAATAGTGTGGATGTTATTGGCATGTGATCCATTTTGGTATTTCTATCCAGTACACCTTGCCATTAGTAAATCTAAGAATGGGGCTAGAGAGTGGTTAGATAATAAGTAAAAAATAAAATGTTCATCATCCCTTTCTTAACTCTATAAAATTAAATAAATACACATAAAAATAAAACTCAAAAATAAGACACAATATCAGTAATACCTCCCTCAAACCTAAACAACACTGTTTTCAGTGTTATACATCCCAAGATTGATGCGAAATAAATAATAAGAATGAAATTAAACAAGGAAAATTGATATACATGTTCGTTGATGGTGAGTGTCGATCGACACATATAAGTGGCGATCGATACTCGCGATGCTTTGTCAATCGACATTGATCATGCGTCGGTCGATGTGCGGTGCAGACTTGTCTTCCTCGGATTTTTTATAAAAAAAATTGACTGAAATAAAAAAATGGGAAAAATAAGTAAAAACGAAATACTACAACTAATTTCAAAACTTATTAGATGGGTTGTCTCCCATGAAGTGCTTGTTTATAGTCTTTGGCTTGAGGATTTGGAGATTTTTGGTAGGTATGGAGGTAATGAAATACTTGTTTGGAAACAAGTATCAACATATTCTCTGCTCATTTTGAACGAGGTGCCTACAAAGCTTTTGATGACTTCTTCTATTTTGGTTATGTGGTCCTTCTGTCTACGAATAACATCATGTGTGTAATCCACTTTTAGCTGGAGCTCTTCCATACATTTTCTTAACCATCCAATACTGTTGTTGAGAAGGAAGTAGATTTTGCATCAATATCTTTGTAGAACTCATCAAGCATCCTCTTTTGAGTTAGATTAATGTTAACTATATCTCCTCAACTTGATCTCTCATGTAAACCTCAAGTGTTGGCCGACGTGGAGGTGTAAGGTGGGCTCTAGACAACTGGAAAAATCCATCAGACTTTGGTAAACCTCACATAGTAGCCTCACCAATTATAAGTCATCTAACGTATTGCTTCCATATCTTCTTTTTGAAACATTGATGATCCTTCCATCTTTAGCATGTGCATTGCCCTCTTCATCTATGTATACTCCATGCTTATCTAGTAATACTACGCAGACCTTTCTTTTGAGTGGAATGGTGGCTTCAACCGAAAAAGCCTCTCGGAATTCTGGAGTTGCAAGGTTGTAGATCGATCTTGAAGGTTGGGTGTCGATCTATGCCTCATCATCATCTTCATATACTGTGTCGGAATCAGAATAGCAGACTGCCATAAATCCTGGATCATCTCCTATCTCAGTGTAGGGTGTGTTTCCCTTGACCACTTGAACATGGACATAGAATTCACTCTCACTGATGAGTGATAGGTACAACCTGTTTGACTCCATACCATAAAAAAATCCTACAATAGTCATGAAGGCTCTCCCACGTATAGAAGAATTCCAGTCTATCTAAATATCCATTACATGAAAATCCACTGGGACTAAGACATTGCCGATTTGTACATGAAGGTTTCTGACATTCCCTCCTGAATTCACCTTAGAGCAATCCACAAAAGTAAATGAATCTTCAGAAGGCTCTATCTTCAGACTTAGTTGCCCAGCCATAACTTTGGGCATATTACTGAATAAAGAACCTGTACTGCAGAGTGCATTTGGATAGCTGTAACCTCCAATCATGCAAGGAACCTCGAACTTCCAAGGGTCACTCTTCTTCTTCAGTGTAATCCCCTGCTTCATCTTCTATCTGATCTGATAGAACATACGTTCAATATCCTCGTCTGTCTCTCTGCTCTCTCTGAAAAATATCCAGAGCTGGTGGGACCAGTAAGCCTCATCGAATGGAGTGTCTATAGGGGTCCTCATCATCCTCTTGGTGAAACTATACAACTCTTTCTCATTAACTTCTCTTCTTAAATGCTTAGTAACCTTGTTCTTCTTTTGCTAAGAAGTATGTTCTTCAGTAGCATGCTCAATGATTATAGGCTCTAGTGCATCTTTAGGTTGTTAATTAGTGTTCATTGTTGGTTGTTGATATATGAGACGGGTGTCTTGAAGCATTCAAACGTTCTGCATCAATACTTGGCAATTGACTCAGTAAGTCACCGGTGGGTGTTGATCGATAATAGCGGTAGGGTGTAGATCGACGCCTGCTGTTTTAACACGGTATAGCCTAAGGGAAAACAAGTGTCGATCGGCAAATTATGGGTGTCGCTCGATTCTCACCATTTCACAAGATTCTACAGACTCAACATGGAGTGTCGATTGGTGCTCAGTTTCTAGTGTCAGTCGATACCCATGCGAACTGCCGAAAGACATATCACTTTCGACTTGAAAGTCCCATCTTGGAGTTTATCTTCCTTCACCACTTGCCAAAATTAATTATATATGATGACACTCACGTGGTGCTTTTTTCCAGCCTCTCCTTTTCCTTTATCAGTGTTCCCCGTCTTTTCACGGCTTCACTATTTTGAATCGCTTGTGTTTCTAACTTCTTCACATTTGTTGTGAGAGCTTCGAACTTGTCATTCAAGTTGGTGTACACATCATTTATCTTAACATTGTAATCCACAATTATCTTCTGCTGACCCTCAGAACCTCATCAGTCATACTCTCTATCTTGCTTGCTTGAGTTGTTGGTAGAGGATTTTTATAAGAAGAAGTTCCATAGCTCATGTTGTTTGATGTTGTTGTTGTAGGGTTACTAGTACTGCAAACTCTGGTTGTAATTACTACTTTGACCAGTGCAATAAGAGTTTATGTTTCCACCCTGATTCCCATACCTCTGAAAACCAGTGGCACTAATGTACTTCACATCCTCTTCGTCGCCCTTATCGCTGGCGGTATCCAACAGCCTCTACAATCTTCTACAAAGCTCACATGCCTCTTAAGAAGCTTATAAACATTGTCTAGCTTGGATTTAACTTCATCCATTTACTCGTTTGCCAAACTAGCTATCCATTTGTTTCTCTCCAATCAGTGTTCTTGGTGTTATTGCTAAATGCCAAGTTCTCAATAAGTCTCACAACTTCTTTAGATTCCTGGTGGTTGAAATTTCCCTCACTATCAGTGTCTAGAGCCGTTTGGTAGAACAAAGCGGATGACTCTAAAGAAGGTAATAAGCAGTTGTACCTCGTTAAACCCATGGTCTGGATAGTCTCTCTGATATGACTTGAATCTGATCCAGGGGCTTCTAAAAAGACACTGCAGGATCTTGTGTGAATGTGGAATTATGTTCCTCAAGTCCTTCTGATTCACCATCATCAAATAAATTACGCAGGAAGACGTTTTGATGTCAGCCCTAGGATATAAGAGATCATGCTAGTAGCTGCTTAAGCCAATATGAAGCATCTCTAACAAGTGATTACTTGAAGAGCTTACAAAGAAGGTAGTTCTCAAGGACTCCATTGGCTTAATAGGCAGACACAAGATCCTCGAACCGCTCAAGATGGTTCATCGGATGCTCAATGTGGGTGACCATGATAAGGTGTCTGTCCCACAAGTATAAGTAAGCAGGCACAACATTGATTTGACTGTTGTAATCACCCAACGTTTTGGTCGAGCATCGTGGACATTCTCATCCGCTACAGCCTGAGCATTGGCTGCAACATTCTCCAGTATTAGCAGCTTCTAGAATCAAAAAAAGTAAAAACTAGACGAACCTATTAATTAAGTCTAATGGCAAATCTAATGCTACTCCTCGGCAAAGGGCGCCAAATTTTATATTGTGTAAATTACCCTAGAGAAACTTTCTCTCTAAAATGAGAGGTTCTGTTGCAGTACTTAGGGATCGAAACTACATGGAGCGTGTACACACAATAGACTAGAGATATTAAGACTAAGCTAGACAATTATATTAAAGTAGTAAATAATAGTAGATAAGTAAGCCAGTTGGTTGTAAACGATATTGATAAAATCGCTAGACTTAGGTTTTCATGCAATAAAATTGTGATGTATAGATGCTAAGGGTGTATGATGAACCGTCCTAGGAACTCTAATGCAATACTAAGATATCCAGCTATTGATGTGAGTCTAATGATGATGACTAAGTCCCTGTTAAAGTTGTCGGCATGGAGCGTCGATCGATACTATGGAATGATTGTGGATCGATGCTACCTTAGGCAAGCATGGACGTCATATTTGATATGTTAATAAGTTAATCTATACCAGCTCAAGCATGTATCTAACAACCCATCTTAGCATAATTAATGTCAGGTAACGAACCTACTGTCGTAGTTGTCAGTATCCAAAATTCAGAGTTCTAGTTAGCTACTTTAGAACACAAGCAGTAAGTCCAATTCTGATGATGATCCTAAATAGATTCACACCAGTAGTTCTATATCTCAGCAACTCCAATAAGCCTAATAAAACCCTAAACCTAACAAGAGAAACTACTAAGATATATAAGCAAAGCATAACAATACTATGAATAGAATGCATAGAATAAGGTAAGAAAACAATGGAATTCAAATACAAATTTCTGAAAGAGTCTTGATCTTTTAATAAGCTTTTAAGAATTTTATCTAGGTTGGTGTTTTTCCCAAACAGTGGCAAAAACACCTAATTAATAGGTATAAAGTCGTCAAGGGGTATTCTTATAATTATGTGAATCTTTTGGGCTTGAGTCGGTCTTGACTTTAAGTCGGGCCGTCTACTCACGAGGGTGTCGAGCGACACCAGGAGGTAGTGTCAATCGACACTTCGTGAATGTCGACTCTGACTTCTGATTTCTTCAGCAACTACGAATTTTCTCATCATTAAGCTCTAGAGGGCTCCATATTTTCCCACATTGCTCGAAAACAATACAATCACCTGAAATACTCTAAAATAAACTCTAGAAGCATATAATAGACTCTAAAATCATATATATCTATGGGTGAAAACTAGTAAATCTTTTGTATATCACTTTGACTAGTCGAGTTCCGCCTGTGAGGTCTTTTCAGTTAGGGGTGGGCTTCAATATTTATGGGCTTATTGTTCCTTCTTAGACCTTGTTGATTACTGATTTGGACTTTGTTATGCTTTGTTTGAGGTCTCAGACTGGGTCTGAAGTGGAGTGAAACCCAGTTACAACAACCCCCCCCCTTCCAACCACTCCAGTGTATTTCGAGTCGTTGGGCAGCATAGGGTATTTAACTCCGGTTTGA